>JAKSZP010013319.1:0-151522 GCA_022478985.1 Massospora cicadina | reverse complement strand
CAGAGTTGGGCGAAATCATGGTGCAAGCCCCCCTCAAACCTGGAACAGCGAGCAACTTTATTGACCTCAATGTGGAACACTCCTTGGATCTGGTGATGGAAGAAGCTTCATCTATCCTGGGCACCTCATCAGAGTCCATTAAGTCCTACCGCATCTGACGCCCAATGTAATTCTTCATTAATGACTTTGGTTTTAGCTACCATTTATCAGCCGTACAGGATTTGCTCTACCCTGTAATTTGGGGGTGGGCTGGTGGCGCTGCCAGCAAGTTCACATTAAACTTTCGAACAACTCCTTGTTGTAAAAAAACCTCAAGTTGAGTGGAGGAGTTTCCCCTGCTAAAAACTATTCCCCTGGGCACATCTCTTGGCTCCATCTCCCCTCCTGACCGCACTCTAACTGACCTCCCTTCAGACTTCCCTTCCTTCCTAGACCCTTCTAATGACATCTTTAACTTGTCACTGGCATCCAAGCTTCCTTCACACTCTTAATATGATTTGTCATTCCAGCTGATGGTCAACCTAGTCAAAATCAACTGCCCCCTCTACCCATATACTGTGTAAGAGTATAAGGCTTTGGGTATCTGGCTAGAAAAATATAGAAAAGGGATGGCACATTAAGAATTCTTCCCCCGTCGCCTCCCCATAGTTTTCGCTAGGAAAGCAGATGGCTCCATGCGCCCTTGTGTCAACCAGGGCCACCTAAACAACATTACCATCCGCAACCCATACCTTCTGCCCTTAGAGCAAACCATCGCTCAGGACATCACTAAGTCCCGCATCTTCTTGAAGATGAACCTGGTGAATGCTTTCATTCAGGTGAGGGTGGCGAGGGGGCAGGAGTGGCTTACAGCTATCCACACCCGCCGAGGCCTTTTCCAGTTTAGAGCGATGCCCTAAGGACTAAAGAATGCTCCAGCCACTTTTCAGTGCCTCATCAATGATGTACTGTTGGACTTGCACTTTTTATGCGCCGTGGCCTAAATTTATAATATTATGATCCATTCCCACACCCCAGAACAACACTCCAAGGATCTATAAGCAGTGGTGGCAGCCCTCCACAAGACAGGACTTTTTGTGAAACCCTCCAAGTGTGAATTATTCAGATATGGGGTAACCTTATTAGGCAATATTGTCTTTAAGGATGGCTATGCTGTCCCCCCTACAAGCTTTAGTCTATCAAGTCTTGGCCCACCCCAACTAAGCTTAAACAGCTTTTTTGCTTCCTTAGTATTGTCACATTTTTGAAAAAATTCTCCCCAGCCCTCGCCAAACTGGCGGCACCCCTCCACCCTCTCACTGGGAAGAATGTTTTTTTCAAGTGGCCCCTGAATGCCTGCAGGCCTTTGAGTCTATAAAGGAGGTTTTCCTCACAGCCCCATTCCTGAATCATGCTGACACCTCCCAACCATTTATAGTAGTCTGTGATGCTTCGTCAGTGGCAGTGGGCGCCATGCTGCTACAGGAGCATGAAGTAAAAGAACACTCGGTGGCCTATTACATCCGCAAGTTCACCTCAACAGAGCAATCTTGGACAATATAAGATAAGGAGCTAGCGGCATTGGTGTGGTCACTCACCGACTGGCAATACTTCCTGCAGGGTGCCCAGCATGAAATCACCGTTTGGACAGATCATAAGGCCTTACTCTACTACCGCAAACCCAAGAATCTGTGGCACCAGGAAACTCGCACATACCTGGATCTATATGGGTTTCACTTCAAATATGAATTCATAAAGGGCCCCCTGAACGTTTTTCCAGAAATGCTCAAAAAAATCCCTCCCTGTCACCTGATGGTGGGGAGGACCCGCTAGATCTCAATACTGTAGTGCCCCCCTCCAAAGTCCTCTCATTGGCCTCCTTACATTAGCTTTTGCTGACTTGGCCCCAGACGTCCTACTCCTGATCTGTGTCCTCGCCTCCCAAATCTGTTTCCCTGAAGATTAAAGCTTTATGCTGACTTAGAGTCCATGAGTCATAAGAGAGCTCCATATACTCTGCAGAAGGGAATAATTTGGTTCTGCAATTGGGTTTAGGTCCCCACTCACTCCATAGCTGTGTTATTGAGAACCATCATGTCCCCCATACAGTTGGACACCCTGGCATCAAAAAGTATGAAGATCTCTTAAAGAGAACGTTCAACTGGTCCAGGTCCTAAAAGGACATTCCCACCTGGATTCCAATAGGGTTACCTGCGCCTGGGCTAAATCTGATCATTATGGGAAGAAGGGGCTGTTACACCCTCTGCAGCAGGATGAGGTCCTTGGGCCTCAGTTTTAGTGGACTCCTTGTGGAGCTCCCACCTTCCTGTGGCTTGGATGCTATCATGGTAGTTGTAGGCCAATTTACCAAGTTTTCACAATTTATCCCCTGCCTCCCATCTATTACTGCAATAGAGACCATAAATTTGTTTGTCAACCATGTTTTCACCATGTTTGGTCTCCCTAAGGAGATAGTGTGTGCCAGGGGACCCCAGTTCACTGCCCGGTTTTGAGAAGAGATGTTAGCACTTCTCCGCTTAAAGCTCTGAAGATCCACTGCCTACCACCCCCAGTCTGATAGGCAGACTGAGCTGGTCAACCAGGTACTGGAGCTGTTTCTGCGCTGTTATGCGACGGCCTTGCAAGACACCTGAGCCAAGGATCTGCTCCTAGCACAGTTTGTGTACAACAATTCCTTCCATTCCTCAACCAACCTCTCCACATTTGAGGCCACTCTGGGGTACAACCCCTCCTTTCAAATTGCCCCAGCTCTCCTAAGCAAATGCCGCAGCTGAGTACTGTGTAAGCTCACTCTGCGAGAAACACAACCTGGTCTAAGATCATTTGACGAAGTCTATTGAGAATTACAAGAAGTTTTCTGTTTGGAAGTGCCTCCCTGGACATGAGATCAATGTCAGTTCCCTCGTCATGTTGGACACCCACAATCTCCCCCTGAAAGCCCCCACCCAAAAGCTAGCAGCTAAACGCTCAGGACCCTTTGAGGTTGAGAAGGATTTAGTCAATGGTGCCTACTGTTTGAAATTGCCCACACATTGGAAGCAGCATAATGTTTTCTCATACCTCCCTCTTACCCTCTTCAAAGGAGAAAGGCCAGCCTCTGGACCCAATTGTCATTGGGAATCCCAGGAAGTGTTGGTAAAAGCTATTCTGGCTTCCCGGAGGTCCCACTGATCCATTCAATACCTGGTTACCTGGAAATCCTACCCCTTATACAAGAACAGCTGGGTAAGTGCACGTGATTGTGCGAACTCCAAGACCTGATAGAGGAGTTCTACACTTCCTACCCGGAAGCTCCCATCCCCCCAGAAAATCACAGCCGTCCTGGTCATAAAGCTACCAAAGAGGCACAAAAATTATGCCTTGATCCATGCCCCCGGTTGGGGAATTTTCCCTTAAAAAAAGGCTAGTGTAAATTCATGAGACGGGCCCTGAAAATGGATAAGGAGCAATACCCCTTCCAGACAAAAAGAGGGCCAAAGGCCCAAGTAGACCCCCTGTCACAGTTGAGAAACTTGGCGCATGTGTTAGAAGAGCTCTGGGTGACTCTCTTTTTCTTAAGGATAACCCGTTCCCACCCCTTCCCACTCCTCAACCCTGGTAAGTATAATAGAGGGGGTCTGCAGAGAGATTGCGCACACCAGAGGCCATGGGCAGGCCCCTGGGACCCCCCACTCCCCAGGTAAACTATGTCAAAATTTTGAGGAAATAGCTCCACCAACATTGGAGCTGTCTACAAATTCCGGTCTGGGGGAGCCATTCCAGACTGGCTGGTGCCGGAAATCAGGTTGGGGCATGATTCAAATCTTGAACCAGGCACCAAACAACTCGGACCAGTTGCTTCAACTCTCTGGGACTGATCTGGAAAGTTCAGACTGCGCAAATAACCCAATTGAGAGTTTAGACCTGGTCTCAAAAAACTCAGCCCTGCAGCCCTGCAACCCAGGATGAATTTAGAAAATTTGAATCATGCGAACAGGCTGACTTGGATTAGGGCCCTGATTGGAACCATCAACTTGGTTTGGTCCCAAAATGAAGAAAAAGTTTGAAAAAGTTCTTTTGAGCTTTGCCAAGATTTTGAACATCCTGAATTCCCTCCCCACCAGCCAACTAAATTCCATCGCCAAACCCCAAATGACCAATCCCATAATACCTCCCCTATATGATTAAACCAGTACTTAAGGCAACTGCCCTTCCCAGGGGCGGTTTTTGGTTCCTTCTCTTATCTTCTTACGCTTTGCACTTAATAAACCACAAATACTTGTACAGCCTCCTGAAGTCTCCATCTGCTTTACTCTTAATTAAAAATTCTGCTGATTGATCTGGTAAAGTGCACTGTAACCCAAGTCCTTATCCTAATGTTCGCCAACTCGATTATCTGGTTGCTCGACCCCACCACATGGTGGCAGATTGTAAATGCAATAAACCATCTTTTCCATGACGATGAACCCGCTGTCTTGTTCACTATTGCACATCCATCTAATGTGAACCCTCTTATCCATTCTATTGTGATTTTTCTGAAACTGCTCCCCAGTTGGAGCAGCACAGAGTGTCTCTGCCACACCGCTTGCATACACATCCATACCTGGCCTGCCCACTGATGGCCCAACCCACTCGTGGGGCCTGGAGCACCCCGTTAAGGGGAAGCTCAGCCCCAACGCCCTTTGCAGGTCACATCCCCCTCTGATCTCATCCCTGATCGTGTGGCAGCCCTTGTGTCACCCCTCACTGGTGTACAAGCTCAGTTTATTAAATCCAATTGCCAGCAACTGTGAACCCTGGAGGAGTCGTCATCCTCCCTGCCTCTCCCACCCTTGGATGTTGCCCTCAAGACTCGCGGTTGCCCCATTGCAACCATCTGGTTTGCCTTGGGGGCCTTCAGTACGCTAATGAACTTTTACTTTATTCACTTCCTTAATAGAACTCCACTTCAAAAAGTTGCTCAGACTGTTGTACCTATGACATTCTGGACTCTCCACTGGGTGCTCGTGCACCCTGATTAGGAGCTCAGTCTAATTCTTTGCCAAATCCATGACAGCATCCAAGCCTAATTAACCAAATTCCAAAATTTGGATACTATGGGATGAATACTTTCTGGTAAAAATCCCAACAAATGGGTTTTTGGTAATTCTACCATCATTGTCATTCAAACCCAAAGCTATAATAATGGACTCCACCAAGGCGTCATATTCACCATCATGTGCACAGTCATCCACACTGGTATTTATACTTTTACGTCCTCTGACGTCATGCTAACCAGCTGGTAAATTATTTAGTGGTCAGGGTGTATAAAATGGCCTCCGTTGACAGTGATTTTAGGCCCTTTGAAACCTATAAATGGAGCTTCGGATTTTTTGCAAAATCATCTTGATCAATGGTCATGTTATTTTGGACTCATTTTCATTCTAGCCGGCTAGATCATTAGTACTAATATTATTAAACTAGGAGCTTTTGGTGTTTTCTTCCATAGATCATGAAATTAATACATTTAGTTGGGCGTTAACCAACAGGCGAAAATAAGTCCTTTGGTAGCCTAGTAGAGAAATCTATAAGTGGCAAGTTGATTAGTGAGCAATGAGTCAAAGTCAAGCTGTTGTTAAAAGAGTTATTTGACCTTTTTTGACCCCTACTTATGGTTTAATTTAAATATGAAAGATGCTCTACATTGTGTGGATACTGGAGATGATAAACCTACCCAGTCCCATCCCTATTGAAAGAATAAGGTCAAAGAAGCTCAGTTGGCTGTTGAACTTGTTAAGTAACAAATGTTGGATGGCCTTTTCCTTCTTTTAGCCCCTAGGCCTCTCCCTCTCTATTAATAGCTTAAAAATAAGCTGTTAACCATCAGGTAGTGATGGGCTACATTAGGCTTAACTCTATCATCCTATAAGATAGTTACCTACTGCCACAGATCATTGATTCAATATGTTTACAAATGGGTTCCAGTTTTCTATATGATGGATCTTGTCAGCGGGTATTGAAATGTAGAGCTGGTTCCTAGGGATTAGTCCAAGAGTATTATTATTGCTTAAAAAAAACTGTTAGAGCTAACCAGGATGTCAAGGCCTTTGTAATGCGCGTTATATTCTAAAATATATATGGACGGGATTTTGGAAGTTTTTTAAGATGTACTGTGTCCTCATCTATCTTGACGACATTATGTTATTCTTGAGAACATTTAATGGTGACTTGTATCATCTCAGGGAAGCGTCTAAATGTCTTTGGAAGGACTCATACACTTAAAACCTTCAAAAAATTTTTCCCCCAGTACAAAATGGAATTTATCAGACTTAAGGCCATGCATAAAAGCATCCAGCCCATTCCTGATAAAGCTGTAGCCATTATGAGGATGCTACGCCCCCAGATCTTGAAGTATATACAATTATTCCTCAGAAAAAGTGATTTAATGTCACCAGTTTATCCCTTGGTTTACTAAACTAAATGAGCCTTTCTTCTATCCTTTACAAAAATCTTCTCTTTAGAATTGAAACCTGAGCAGGAACATGTATTTGATATGTTGAGAAAAAACCTCTATATTAAGCCATCTTAGTTCACCCATGAGTCAATCAATTTTTTGATATTCACTGATGTTAGTGACATGGAAATAGGTGCCATCTTAGCATAAATATCAAAATTTAATAAAAAAGACTCATGGCTTGCTGGTACGGATCGCCTTGAGTAAGGCCAAATGAAGTATAGTGGTATCAAATGAGAATTATCTAGGTATACTACTGGCGATAAAAAATATCTGAACATACGTATAGTGAACTCATCTTACAATTTTCACTGACTAATATTCACTCTGGTGCTTGCAGACAAATGAAAGACTTCAAACGATATTTGCAAGCTAGTCTCTATGCTTACAAAATATAAAATTATCATTATCCATTGCGCTGGGGCGATTCATTAAAATGCATATGGTAACTCAAAGATGCCTGTACTTGCCATATTAACAACTGGAGAATATTTGTTGTTCAATCTAATTCAATGGCCTGAGAGGTGGGAATTGGAGGTTAGGAGGTCTAAGCAGAGTTGTGGATCTTTCCCAAAGATATTTAGATCCAAGTGGGGAAGTTCTATAAGAAAATAAAAGTAAAATGGCCTCCAGATATTCGACCTCCTTCATTAACAAAGGCCTCCTTGAAGGACAATCAACTGTTGGCCATGGAGCAGTGAAGATGATTCACAAGCAGTTAAGGAAGCGTTGCTACTGGGACCAGATGGTTGAGGCTATCAATGAAGCAGTAGAGGCCTGTTTAACTTGTCAACAGAAAGACTTAGACAGCCCTCAATATCAACATCAAGTCATGGCTTTATTGTTTCTTAAATGTTGTCAGTATTTAATTTGTGAAAAAACTCCCACATGACTTCATGGGCATAAACACATTATTTTAGCCATAGACCATTTGACCAAATGGTTAGAGCGATTTCTGTACCATCTGCAACTGCAAAAGTCATAGCCTTTTTTACTCTTTTGATCCATTTTCACTCAGCAAAAATAAGCACATGTTTTACTTTCAGTTAATGCTTCCCTATGATTTACCATGTATTCCAAGTTTTAACCTCTCTATATAGCACTAGTAAAAGTTCATCGCACCATATGATCCATCTGCTTTGGGGCAGTAGAACATGACAATTGGACTTTAGTTTCTATCTTATGAAACATGGCAGCCTCTTACCCTATGCGCTGGAACAATCATTTTCCTAACGCCCTCTTGTCTTAGCAAATAAGCTACCATTTGATGATCAAAATGCCCCCTTTGAGGCCCTAATGGACTTGAACCACATTTAACAAGCAGTGTTCAACATTTGTCAGATTCCTCACTGCCCAAAACTTAGCACTAATCATGGGGCCCTAGTAGACGAGAATATCTGATTTAAGGTCTTATCTACCCAAGGAAATCCCTTGACTACAAATAAAAAATGACCCGATCTAATGGTAGTAGGCCCCCTTTCTGGCCTATCTTTTAGGAGATTTAGTCTTTAGATATCAACGTTGATCCAGAGGCCAATCAAAACAAACTTGACATTCATTGGTAAGTTTCTTACCGCGTTATATATAAGGTGAACTCTTAATACTCCATTTCTGATGTCAATTAGAGTATGGCAGTCAACTTAGTTCTTGGCATTTATATGGCCCTATACCCCCTTCTGACAAGATTTTGAGGTAGGCGTTGTCAGGATATAAGACAACAAGTGGGTCAAGATTTCACTTTCAAAATAAAGTATTGACAAGTTTGCTATTAATTGATCCATTTAGATGTGAGATCTTCTATAGGAGATCAATCAGGAAGGTCTTAACAGGATTTCTCATATGAACCAGAACCAGTTAAGATGCCTTCCAAGTTGACATATTGGCTCCTTAAACCTTTAAAATGGACGCCTCTGGTCAATGCGGTCATAAGGTTATCAAAAAATCAGAACAATGAAGACCGCAATTGAGCAGTCAATTATTAATGATTTGGAAGATCCAGATAAAAGTATTCAAAAATTCTAGGCGATTCTTCCTAAACCATCGTATAATTATTGAAAGCTCTTAATTAATCATAATATTCTAACACTCTTCTTTTCTGGCATAACAGTTATTTTATTTCTACAGCTTAGAGCCCCCTTAGAAACTCGACTTACAGTATAGAGCTCTGATAATCAAACACCCAAGAAAGGATCTTCCAATTCTGGTCCATGCCTTTTGGCCTTAAGAATGTACTTGAAATTTTCCGGCATTAAGATGCGGCGTTAGGAGAGCTGTTAGGCTTATGTGTTGAGGCTTAGATGTATGATATTGTCAAGAAAATATCTATATCTCTTTATTTCCCAGCTTGGCGGTGCATGAAGCATGGGACCAAAGCAAAGGAGCTCATCGTCATGGTTAACAGAAGGGTAACCCAGCAGAGGGAGCAGGAGCTAAGAAGATATAGGGCGAGGGTGTTGAGCACAGTTAAGGTGGTAATCTGTAGAGCAAACAGAAAAACTTGGCTGTGCCCCAAAGGGCAGTTTGTAACTGAGTTTTTGTAGATCCAGGGGAACATCCACTTTGCGTGGATCAGGCGATTTTCCCATTTCCAAATAAGAAGGATCCAAAGTGAAGCAGCTGTATCCCTCGTCACCCATGGCAACCTCGCCTACATGGTAGATGAGCGCTGTGTAACAGTTCTCCCTTTGAAGAGTCATCCCCAGTACCCACGCTTGCCTCTGCCAAACTTTTCCAACTAATTGAGGAAATCTGCACCAAAATTATTGGTAATTGTCTTCCCCATAAGTGGGAGGGACTTTATAAAAGCAATGGCGTCGAATCCTCAGAATCAAAGATGAAATGTCCAAAATCAATGGGAATAAGTCCTGAAAAATTGAAAAAATAATGGTCAAAAAGGCACAAGTTTCGAATTCTTAGCCAGAATAACCAATGGCATTGAGTCATTAAGCAGTACAATCTCTGACACTAATTACCCCTCAGAATTGTCAGGGATGATCCCCAATGAGCAGATGTCACCTTTGGAGACTATCACAGATACCTCAAAACCCCTATTTAAAGAATCAGGATCCTGCACCTGGTGCTAATCATTTGGCCAAACAAATGCCCAGCGACCGGGCATGGGCAGGTTGGTCATCCTGAACCCATTTCTAACCAACTGGGCCGCCCCTATGTGGGGTGGCCCTGAGGAATTCCCATTGCCTGCTGGGGCAGATGCTGTCACACCAACTCACATAAACGCAGTCAAGCCTCACTAGACATTTGCAGATGAACTAATAGCGATTGGCCTGCTGCCAAATCCTTCAATGTCAGTTCAAATTAAAATTATTTCCCCTCCAAAAATTCACCGTTTAGGTCGAATTTGAGGGCCCCAATCCCTGCTTTGATTTACTACCAAATCAATCCTTATTTAATCAGTTGCATTGCAATGAGAAAATTTTGTTAATTCTCTTTATTTTCCTTTCCAATAAAATTCCTTCTAGTACCCAAACTTAACATTTTAATTCAATTCTTCTTGCTGAAGTCCTAATGGTACTAACTTGGTGGCCAGTCAGCCCCTATACTAGATGGGCTAAACCAGTTTTGATGATTACAATCACTCCCACCATAGTCAACTGGATCCAACGTGTAAGAAACTTTTGGGAATCTAACCATGTTATTGAAGCTATCCGTTATCAGAAAATCAGAATCCTGTGGCCTAGTATGTCTCACTTTCAAGCAAGAATCCGCCTCTTGTCTCTATTTTGGTGATAATCCTTTCCTCCATTAATCCCAAAGTAGTAATCCTGAGTAGTAAAGTCCCCTGTAGCAAGACCTGTAGGGTCTGGGGTTAAATCCGTTTGGTTCATTACCAGGGTGCAATTCACGCTTGTCTTACATCAATGAGCCATTGTTACTCAATTTCCAGCTCCATAAAACGTCGTTTGAGCGGCAATGCCACTGGCTTTTGGCTTGCTTTATGGGTGCTCATGCATCCCAAATTGGCAGGCCTATCTAAACTCCTTCTGGCTTTTTCTGACAGTTTTGTACATGGTTAGAGTGTACTGATGACCTGATTTGGAGGGAACTTGGTGGGGCCATTGGTGTACCTGAGGCTGTCACAATTTTCAAAAGGTTAAATAGGCTAACATGTTGTAAGACCTCCATAAAAGGTCCATGCACAGGTGCATCCAAGTCAACATATATATAAAATCGTAAAGGTTGACAATGGGGCTTATTGGGGAAGATGACCAACGAAATAATGTTGGTCTTGAGCAAAGATACTTAAGCCAAATCATGGAAAATCTGGATCAGCAGAAGTAGTACCAAGCCTGGGTGCACCAATAGGTGCACGCTTTCATCTAAAAGGGTCACATACCTTAAAATCGACTTTACTCAAGTAATTGACTGAAGTTGAACCCAACCTGACTTACAATTTTGTAAATGAAACAAGTTTTAACCCTCATACGCAATTAACCTAATTGACCCATCTTCCTTTAGTTAAAAACGCGTTTGTTTTAGCCTTTGAGCCAAAGCTGGGACTGGCCTTTAGGCACCTCACTTGTACCAACCTGGGCGTACCTAGCCTGTACCCAGCGTTGATCCAAGGTGTGCTTAAGATCAGGAAGGGCCTGAAGTTTCACCTTCTGGGCCTCCTGCCTCCCAGGCTTGTCCCTCCTGTTGGTGCCCTCTATAAAGTCATGTAAACATGACAGATATACTGGTTTTCTCCACATATCAAGCAACCCATGAGATACACTTATAGAAAGTATCAAACAATTAGGAGCATATAAGGTAACGCTGAAACTTAGTAAGTCTGAATTTTAAATCCAATCTTACCTTCTTGAGAGGTATGTGTTTGACAAGGGCCATATGATCACTTCAAACAAAGAGGAGGTCATTTATGATTGGCTCATACCCATCTTAGTAAAAATTGAGAAGGTTCTTGGGGACGCTCACTTTTTTTAGAAGTTTATTCCATACTGTCAGAGGTGGTGGTACCACTGTACAAAACCATTGGCAAAATCTCTTAACCTGTCTTATTCACTGGAGGAAGGATTTCTGGCTGAAAATCACTTTGTTTACTAAGTCCAAACTTTGCCGCGTAGACCCAAAGAAGATTTGGTAGTGGTTAGTGATACTTAAATCGTTGTAATTGCTATAGCTTTACTACAGTTGGGCACTTATGGAGATGAGCATCATGTGGGGTATTTTTCCTTTAAATGTCATTTTATGAGTTTTACCATGCAGTCTATTATAAACAGTTAATGTAACAGTGGGAAGTGCAACCTTGCTGGCGACATCACTACATTGTTCTTCTCAGGAATTCCAGGTTTATACTGACCATTGGCTGCTGTTGTATACAGCCCCATGTCCTATCCTAGTGGCAAACTAATTGGCATGAGACCCATGCACAGTTTGTGTCCTATTATGAGTTCACAAAAAGTAAGGAGAATGTTTAGCTGATGCCTTTTTTCATAACTCGGCATAAGCGCCGGAACCCAAGGAGGTGGATCTCTATAACACTCACTTTGTGATTCCACCAGGTAATTTTATGTTTAATAAGCCATCTACAGTCAATTGTTTTCCCGATCTTGCTTCCCTGAAGAACATGTAAGAATATAGTATGTTCAGACTTGTCATCTTCTTATAATCTTTGTCTCCAAAATAACATGAATTTTTTAAATTGCAACTTGAACCAGGAAGACTTGGTGAATGGGTACATTGTAAAAGATGATATGTATGGTCCCAAGAGAACTTAATATTTCCTTCTAGACCTTTTTTACTGGAGAAAATCAAGGAACATAATGATGAGATACCCATGTGGCATCCTAGGAAAGCAATATCACTGATATCATGAGCGTTTCTGTAACACTCACGTTCTCATAGAGGTGATGGGGAGGGCCCCACCCCACAACCTGGTAACAACCTGCTAAAAAGAGAAAGAACAGGGCATTGCAAAGGAGAACGCTTCACAAAGGCCCCAGGACAAGGGTTGCACAAATTTCTCAAATTGGGACCTCATGGAGGTCGGCAAACAAGATCAAACTAATGCACATAATTAAAATAAAACGAATGGGGTTTTATTAAAATCAAAACAACCAAAAAATAATTTTGGTCCTGAAAACCCATTGAAAACAATAGGAGAGATTCATCATCCATTGAGTAATGTTACTGCGCCCAATTGAACTAATAAACGTGACTTTCCATCTTTAGTTGTTCTGTACCTTATATATGCCCTCACTTGAATGATCAACTGAAGCTGAATTTCCCAAGTTCAGCAATATTAAAAATCAATCTGGTCTTAAAACCCCATTCTCCAACAAACCATAAAGAACCATCTTAATTTTCAAGGTAGCTGTGCTTTTTAACGCCACGGATACAATATTCATCTAACCTTCACACGCACCACCAAGACCAAAATGGGAATATCTTGCTTTACCCAGAGTTGGTCCAGGGAATGCTTAAGATCAGGAAGGACTGCTAATTTTGTCTTCTTGACCTCCTTACACCCATCCTTATACATACAAACTGTCCCCTCAATTATTTCATGTAACATGACATTACCCTCCCATTTTGTTGGGGCTCCTTTCCACCTCCAGGGGCTTCAGTCATGGAGAAGTTCTTTTGGGCATGGACCAGCTTCATGGTAGAGACAATTGGTTTCGCAATGGGTCCTGATTCATTGGGGAAACGCATGTGGAATTCTTCAATGAGGTCCTGTGCATGAACACAGTCACGTGCTGAGACCCAGCTGTTCTTCGCTACATTATCCCTTTCCACAATACCAATATGTCCAGCTTCTTTAAAATGAAGAGAAGCTACCACCTTCTCTACTTCCCACTCTGGGGTCCCTTCCACAAGGTATTCCTCTTGAGCCTCATGTGGGGGACCCTCAACAACAGCAACTTGCTCTCATGGAACACTGCAAAGATCCAAAATGTTGGGGAGATCCAACTGATATGATGCATTGCCCACCATTCTGACAATGCGGTAAAGTCCTATCATCTTTGGGTTCAATTTTCTGCATGGATTTTTGATTGGGATATTTCTAGCATCCAGCATGACTATATCTCCTTCCTTATAGGCGACCCCAACTGCCTCTTCCCATCATCATTCACTTATATACTTGTATGGACACCTACAAATTGTGTTGACCCATTAGTGTACTTTCCTGATGGACTTGGCAAAGTCCACCACAGCTTCCACTATGAACCCACCGCTGGGTTCCATATTGAATGAAGGGTTAAAACTATAGTTGGCAAAGAAGTGAGAGCACCCACTGGAAGCATGCTTGACGTTATTGTAACTGATTGAGCCATAGGAAGATGAGAAGCCGGTCATAATGCTCAGCTGCGGTTTAACACTGCAAAAACATCTCAAGACACTGGTTCACTCTCTATTTCTGCCCATCTGACTGGGGGTGGTAGGCAGTAAAGCGGCACATATGAATCTGAAGTGTTTTATATAACTCCTTTAAAAAACAGATGTGAACTCAGGTCCTTAGTCACTAAAAACTCTTGGGGCACCCCATGAAGGGAAAACACATGTACAACAAAGAACCTAGCCATCTCCGCTGCAGTTATTATGGTGTTACAAGGGATAAAGTGGGCATGCTTTGTATACTGTTCCACCACTACCATCATTGCATCATAGCCCCCATATACAAGTAACTCCACAACAAAATAAATTGATAGGGAGGTCCAGAGCCCCACTGCCTTTTGAACAGGCACTAACAAACTCCACAAGAGTTTGGCGACCTGGCTTCATCCTGTTGCAGACCAGGTACTCCTTACAAAATTTGGCAACCTGTGCGTCCAAACCCTTCCAATTGTATGTGCGGCGAATTAGTTCCAAGGTTTTTGGCTTCCTGGGATGCTGTAATTCCAAGGGAGCGTCCCCCTACGTTTGGACTGGGTGGGTTTCCCTTTTACATCTAGAAAAGTTCTGAAGAGGCCAGCCACCCCCTTCATCTCACAGGTGACCATGTGGTAAATAAGTGATGGGTCACAGCATACCCTTTAAAAATTCCGCCACCTATCTCAGTACTAACAATTGAGGAATTGTTACAGAAGAATGAAGAAAACTGCATTGAGGTATTGGAAAATTGGGACCAGTAAAGGACAGATGAGGTGAGTCACCATTCTAGTCCTACCTTGAATTTCTCTAACATAGCTGACAGCATCGAACATTTGGCTAAGATATCCAACAGCATCAAACCTTTAGCAAAAATAGCAAACAACATTGAGCCTTCAGCAAAATAGCTGACAGCATCCAACCTTCCCCATTGCCATTGAAACCTCAATCTGACAAACCCTGTATGGACGAATGGGTACCAGAGTGATCAGTTGTGGGCGGGTTGGGAATCCTGAACCTGTTCCTGACCACTTGGGACTGTCCCTACGTGGGACAGCCATTGGAGGCTCCTGTTCCCATTGAGTGAGACATCGCCTCTCAAATTAGCATAATCGTGGCAAAGCTGCAATTTGGGCGCCTGAAAACAAAGCAATGATAACTCAGCCAGCCGGTACACTTTTGGAGTCAATTTATATAAAATGATTTCCCCCTTAAAGTTCTGCCAATTTAGGTTGGATACTTGAGGGCCTGTTCTCCTGCATCCCAAGTTATTCCAAAAGTATCTGAGCATTTAAGCAATCATCCCACACTGGGAGAATTGTTAGTTGTTTTTCTTTATTAGTTTATAAGAAAAACCAATTCTCCAAAAACATTTCTTTTAGTTTAAACCATTCTTCCCAGAATCCCTCAACATTCATCAATGTGAAATTATGGGACATGGAATAACTGGGCCATCACGATCATGTTGGTGACCTTGTTGCCTTCTGTTGTTAACTGAGCTACCATGTTAACGACTTCATGAACTTTGCTCTGATTGACAAAGCAATTTGCCACCATGATCTCAGCATTATATGGGCAAAATTATTTTGCTCTAAGCGAGAATCCACACTCTCACTAACGGTTCCATTCCAAGTTCCCTCATGGGGGAATCCAAACACATCAATCCAATTACACAATTTCCCCACGCCCAGGTCTGTAGGCCCTGGAGCTGCAACAGCCTTGCTTTTTGCTGGGTTTCTTTTAACTTTGTGGCCTGTTGGCGCTCATTGTTCACTTATCACCAGCCCATATAAACGTTGTTTGAGCAGCAGTGCCTCTGGAATTCTGGCTCGCCTTCTGGGTGCTTTTTGCATCACCAACTGGCAGGCCAGTCTAAACTTTATCTTTCAATTCCCTTTATAGATGCCTAAAAGTAATCCCAACATGTTGGGCTTTAATTAATTTCAGGTGAAGTGGTCCTGCAGGAACCCATAAACATCCTGAAACCAAATCATCTTGTCCTTTACATGGTAGCCCCTGGTACTATCCCCCTAAATCAATTTGCTATTAGTGAGGACATAATATATTTGGCTGACAAGGACTGATAAAGGATAACCTTTCTGAACATACAATATTCCTTCATGTTCTCCAAAAACAAGAAAAGGCATTCAAGCCATGAGGGGAAAGCTGATTGGGTACAATTTTACCTGGCGGAAGTACCAAGAGGGTATGCGCAACTCCAACTCCTTTATCAGGAGCTAAAGCAAGTTTTTGACTTAAGGCATCATCCAAACCATTTTCCTTGCATTATTTAAACTCATAAAAGAACACGAATTCGACCATGGTCTCATGCCAGTGGATTTGCCATGGGGTCAGGGCATGAGGGGTGCAATACTACAAAAGGGCACAGTGTTCTGTACAAACATGGAATAGTTGTGATGAATCATGAAAAAATGATAAAGCCAGTAGGACAGGGCTTCCAATACCGTAAGATTTCTTTTTTCATAACCGCATAAGTTAACTTGGCCAGAGAAATTTTTAAGAGAAAAATATTTCATAGAATGTTTAACTGCAGCTTCACCATCCTGCCTGAGTAGCAGCTATAGCGAATTTGGACGCAATAGTAGCAACTATAAAAACCTCACAGGGTTCACATGGTAGAGAACTGACGTTTACATCAGTGTCACTTCACTAGCTAGAAGACATCCTCTAAGGTAGAAGACACTGGAGAACCTTGGCACCTCAAGCCTTATACAAAGGCGCCGCTACCTCAGAAAGACAATGTCGAAACTTCTTGGTAAACGTATAGGTCCCCAAAAAGCTCCTTAATTCCTTATATGAAGTTAAAGTGGCCATTCACATATTGCCTTCTCCTTGTCGGAGCTATTATGTGGCCTTTATCAAATACAATATTTCCCAGAAGGTAACTTAGGACTTGAAAAAACTCACGTTTTTTCATTTTTGAGTGTAGCTTTACTGCCCTCAAATGTTCAACTACTTGCTGCAGTTGCAAAGCATGTGTTTGTGGATCAGGGGGATACACCAGAATGTCATCTTTTTAGACTACCATGCATATGCCCAACAACTCCCCAAAGGCCGCATCAATATGACGTTGGAAGATTTCAGTGCATGATTAAGCTCAAAAAGCATAACCACGGATTGGAAATCCCTTCCTGGTCCAGAATGCTGTGAGTCACTCCTGGCATTTCTTGATGCAAATCTGCTTGAAAGCATTCACAAAATCCAATCTGTAGAAGACCTTTTCCTTCTCCACATAGCAAGCATTTTGGGCATCGGTGGGGATTAGGCGCAGATCAGGGATGGTCCCATTGTTCAAATTACCATAATCTAAACAAAAGCGTTGCTAATTCTTTGGCGTAGTGGGTTAATTATGTTAAGCTGGTTTGCGCATAGTATTAGACACTGAGCAACGGAAAGATCAATATGCAGATTGCATTCTTAATAAAAACTGATATATAGATATGGTCTAATTGCCCCAATCAACACTTTTATTGTATATAAGAAAATGCAGAACATATCTGCAGACTACTAAAATACCTCCCCTCTCATTCTCCACTCAACTCTTATCTCGGTGTTCTAGGTCAATTCCACCCTTCTGCTTAGTAATCTCCTATTCGTTCCCTTTTAAGAGTTTTCATCTATCTCAAGGTTTCAGCAGAATTCCCTTAACTCGCTTAACTATCAATACTCCAATTGATTTGCTTCATATCAATGTAACTTTCCGCTCAAGCTCGAGGCTCACCTTGACTCTAATTTATAATACACCGGAATGTGTAGATTATTGTCCAGTCATAACAATTTCTTGACATTACCCCCTTTGACTGGACAATATGCTCCTATTTCTTGTATGCTCAAAGGAACTTTGCAGGAATCATTTGATAATCTGACCACCTGCGGGTTTCTTGTTGATTTAGGCATCAATATCAGTCTTCTCATTTACTTCAAATGACACAGTCTAAATGTTAGCAAGCTTGTTCTTCCATCCAAATCCATGTTGGTCGTGGAACAAGACATGATCCCTTACAGCAAACTGCAGGAGTCCGCTGCATCTACTCTGATCGGCCGCATTATCACAAATCTTATTGGCCAAGATGGTAGAATATAATTCTGTTTGTAGTTTTACAGCATCTCCATTATATTGGTCAAATAACGCTGCAGTTCTATACCACCGGTATCCTCCACAGATGAGTAAAGCAGGGTAGGTAAAGCTGGATGTTTACCATGGAGCAGTTGAGAAAATACTCTTGCCTGTGGACGAGTGGTAGCTGATAATATACGCAAAGACAGCTGTGGATAGGAGGATACTCCATTCCGAGGGTCAATCTTTCAAAGCTTATGGAGTATGTTTACCAATGTTCCGTTGACCCGTTATACCATTCCATAAATTTCATATGATAGGTTGCATTCAAGACCCTGTGGATTGCCATCAATTCATTGAACTTGGGTAAGATATGTGAAGTAAAATTGGTTTTATTGTCCATTAAGTTAAACTGCGGGCAGCCATGTCACTGTATGACACACTCCATATAAACTTGGTAGTGGTGACCTCCCCCAAATCATTAATCACTCTGGCTTCCACCTATCTCTTCAAATGGTCAATTGCTATTATTGTGCTTAGTTTGTTTGCACCAGTTGGCAAAGACCCACCACATCAAGAGAAATGGTATGCCATGCAAACTGGGGGCTTAACCATCTGATATGTGGTCTTCTTGTGGAAAGGTCTCTCCACTTGTCATTGATAGCAACAGCTAACCGTCTCCAGAACGTCATAATGCATGATCTCCCAGTAGTAGTGGGGTTGTAAAAACTCCAACGTTTTCCGCAACTCACTGTGTCCTACCGCAAATGAGCATCCATAATAATTACTGGTATATCATAGAGTTTAGGGAAACTCAGCGTCAACTACACAATCTGCTTATAAAGTTCCTCATCGCATAAGTAGGTTTATTGTTTAAGCCCATCTAGCACTTTGATCAGTTGCATCAACTCATCATGATATATGCCCACCATCATCTTCTCATACATAATGTTGGCCAAATATGCCGTAATAGTGACTATTGGTTGCCAAGAAAGACAGTCCACATTTTGTTGTTTTTCTCCCAGCTGTTTACAATCTCAAAATCATACACTTAAAGCTTCAACTTCCATCGCGTGAGCCATCCTTTAGGTTCATGGAGATTTTTCAGCCAGCGCAAGGATGCATAATCAGTTACCACTTGGAAGTTCACCTCATGAAGGTATACTTGAAACTGTTTATAATGCAAAAATTCCGGCTAAAATCTCGCTCAGTTACAGTGTAATCTCGTTCATGACAGTTTAAGCTTCAGCTACAAAATGTGATAGGGTGCTCTACGACGTCATCACCCTTCTGAGATAATACTGCCCCTATAATTGAAAGTTAAGCTTTTGTCTGTAGTATGAATTGTTTTTCGAAGTTGGGTATTTGTAAAATGGGGGCGCTCACCAATGCAGTTTGTAAAGCATCAAAAGCGTTTTTTATATCGTTCTGTCCAGTCAAAGTGTCATTTTTTTCAACAGCTCAAAGAGCTGTTCTCAATACAACTGAAGTTAGGAATGAACCGCCAGTAGTAATAAATAATCCCAAAAACATTTGGGTATCTCGTTTATTACCTGGCCAGTTCATCTTTCTTATAGCTTCCACCTTCGCCAGTTGTGGTTTAAGCCCTTTTAAGTCCACCACAAACCCAAGTATTACAGTTGCTTTTTGTAAAAACGACACTTCCAAGGCTTGATATTGATAATAGTGTTGGCGAGTCAGCTGAACACTTTTTCCAGGCGGTCAAGACGCTCTGTGAACATTCATGAGAACACTTTGATATCATTGAGGTAAAATACTATGCAGGACAGCCTCAATTCTCCCAAGATCATATCCATATCACGCTGGAATGTAGCTGGGGTTTTGCACAAGCCCTGTGGCATACATGTAGGCTGGAATAACCCATTTGAAGTGATTATAGTGCATTTCTATCATTACGCCGCTGGAAATTCAATCTGTCAGTGCCTCAATATCAACTCCTAGGCATAAAAATAATTAGCCCTTCCAAGTTAATCTAAAGCGTTGTCAAACCGTAAAAGGGGGTAGGAATCTTCCTTCATAACGCTGTTGAGCTTTTGATACTCATTACACCCAGTTTGTGCCATCTTTTTTCTTGACAATAAGCACTGCGATGCTAATTGACCCTTAGATGGTTCTAAAATCCCTTTCTTGATCAAATTGTCTACCTCATTGGAGACAACCTCTACCGCCACTTTAGATGTTTAATAGGCCATGAACAAATGGGAGGGTGCTCTCCCATATCTAATTGATGCACCACCCCTCCTGCACACCCCAAGTCGTGGTCATTGGAAGCAATTGTATCTCAAGATTTTTCAAATAGGGCCATCGCCATACTTTCTGTTCCTCTGAAAATCTGGTCAGAGCTTCCCGCAGAACCAAATCCATAACACCTAATAATGAATTTACTATTAGGCCAAGGTCCTCCCATGATCCAAAGTTACTAATGCAGTGAACCTCATCAATAGGGGCTAAATGTAAAAAACCACTTGTTGTTTTTGAGTAATCATTGACTCCTTCTGTAGGTTTGTTAGCAACACCTTCACTTCCTTTTCCTGGTAACATTAGCCCCAGAGCCACATGAGGTTCAAGCAGCAATCCCAGCTATGGCCCCACAACTTCCCCATATAGCCCTTCAGGGACATATATTTTGAGCTCTTTCCCTATTATAGCTTGATGCCCAGAAGGTATGCTCAAAGTGATCGCAGCTTGTAGCGATTTACCTTTGTATTTCTAGATATGGTTGAGGAGGGCTCTGGTACTCCTCTTCATTCAATGATTTTGGACAGGAATTAACCCATTGCAATTTTCCAAAGTGATCTTACTGGAGTGGAACAAGTCTTTGGGATTCCGCTAGAGGTAAAGTAAATGATAATCTGTTGTCCCAAGATACTAATGGTTTCTTCCGCCATATTGGCCAATGCACCGAATTGCCTCAGGAATGCAGCATTAATCAGCATATCGTAGTTATTATCTGACAAAACCACTGCTGGAGCGGAGGCCCTAAAAAACAAAATGCAGAGGTATTGCGTTGTAAGCTCCTACGGACACAGTGCTCTATGCCTCTATGTCCCATACACTACTCTGTGATCCACAGCAGGCTTTAGCGGAAGCTTATCCATGAGCTTGGTGTAGATTATACTAACTGGGGCACCAAAATCTATAATAGCTCGGATTTTTGTGTTCTGAACAAAAATATCACAGTAGGTACACTCTGAATAAAAAGAACCATTGATGTTTATTACATTAACGTCCAGGGGCTTTATGTTACCAAGGAAAGAGGATATATCCATAACGACATGAGGATACTCCTGGGCAATCTTTTATTATGGAATAGCTATGTTAACTCCCACTAGGGAAGCGACATCCATAGAGGGTCCAGCATCACTTGTGCCATTTTGCTCCAGGATTTGCCATGCATATGGCTTTTGCACATCTCAGCGGAACTCAGAGCCTGAAGGGGGATAGTTTCTCTCTTGAATGAAGGCTGAGGTATACGCTGGAAGTTGTTGGTATAATAAGTCATTAGACTGGGTCCCAGGCCCAACGCAAAGAGAACCTTGATAATTGTTAGTGGCAATTAAATTCAAATTAGCGGATGTAGAGCGTCCCATCTCTACTCCATTTGAGCTTTTCCCTGCTTGTTCAAAACAGATGGCATGGCATGCACGTGCTGATTTCCTGGTCAGTTAACTGCATAGTGCTCTTTTTTCTGCATCAGAAATAAGCATTAATAAAAGTTCTAATCTATAGTTTGTACCTAAAAAGGCCAGGTCAAAAGTTAATCAAAGTACTAATTTTATGCAGGAGATGGGGCGACTGAGTTTAAGGAGGGCGGAAAGGATCCGCTGACATATAAGGTGGATGAATTATACCCAACAGATTATAACTGAATTGTTGCTGTCCATATCCTGTGGAGTATGCTGTGGCAATAGCAGGGGCCTTCCACTCCACATTGGAAGCACAGAACGTAGCGGCAAGGCAGTGCAAAGTGTTAACAATTTGGGAAGCCCCACGTCTTCAACCAGTATGTGAGACATAGCATTATGCATTTCTTGGTATGGTTTGACTGCCGCCGTCATAGCTATGCCTACATTCTCATTGTTTAAAATATTGGCTCCTACTAACACATGAGCTTCATCCATAAATCGCTCTGCAAACTCCACCATGGACACGTTCTTGTGAAACTGTATGGTCAGAAAGTTAGCCTTGTGCTGCGCAATCTTAGCCGCGCCCCCAAATAGATGGAGCACAGTCTTCTTTACCTCTTTATAAGATACAGAACTATTTTGGAGGTATTAGGTGACCTGGTCAGCTCTCTCAACATCTAAAGTGGAAGCAACAGTTTCGCTTTCTGCCAATCTGATGCCCTTCTATGACAAATTCAAACCATTTAAAATATCCATGCATGTTCCCATCATGACTTAATGGTGGTAACTTCTCTTTTCGAATTAAATCACCTTGTTCAGGGCTCTGGGCACAAGGAACAGCTGAAATAGGCTCCAAGGAACAGGGGGAAACATCCCCTTGGGGACTAACATAGGGTTGCATGGATGGATGCAAATCTGCCAAAGTGGACCAGGAAGAGATAGGATTGCGAGGTGGAACTGCCTTAACTCCCAGATGATACTTACTGGCCAGTCCGTAGAATTCTTCTCCTGACTCGCCACTGACTTCACCTTTTCCTCCTTTACTAAGCTGTTCATCAAAATGTTCATCAATTATTCTCTCAACTTTGACTAAATAGCACTGACACCGGTTTTCTTGCACTTGCTGTTGTAGCACTTCAAACTTATTATGAAGATTGCGGAGAAATTTCTTGCTGAGTCCAGTTTACACTCCATTGCCTTAAGCCGTGAGAGAACATCCTCCAATGAGCCTTACATTCTTGTTTTCTTCTGACCAGTGTCATGCGCTTATCAGTTTGCTTCATCTACTTGATTAACGAGAGTGACTCATTCTCGCACCAGCTCCTTGTGTGCCCAGCAAAGGGTATCCAAACACACTTGCATACCAGCATACTCCACCATCTTAATTAATGGAAGGGTAATGGCTTGATTCTAATCACCTTGACTAACACTTTTCAATTGAGTAATCTGACCCAGCAGCTGATGATATTCTGAGGGTGCAAAAAAAGAGCTAGTTGCATGATCAGCTACCCTCTGGCTACTCCAATAAATGCAAAGTTGACTAAATTTGTCTGCACATAGTCAAAGTGACCATTATCCTCTGCTTTTTCAGGGTAACCCTGTCTCTAATCCAGGCCATCGCTGCTTCAATCGTTTCAGCCCATTTTTCCAGGTCCATCATTAACCTCTTGGCGTTGCTTCTCAATGTGATGAGATCATAAATCCATTCTGTTGATAGATTGCGCCGGTCCAACAATTCCATTATCACTTGAGGTAACTCCTGATTCAACTGTGAAAGTATCCTGTCCAAGCAATGGCAGACATCCACAACACGGTTGTCCACATGCACAAGCGTCCCCTGAACCTCTGAGAAAGAGTGAAAAAGGCAGTTAAGTAAAAGGCGAGTATCATTCTGCTGCACTTGAACAAAATGCATTAATCACCAATCTCAATATTGTGGCGGGCCAGCACATTTAGTAGCTGGCAGATCATTGGCTTCACATACACAACCAAATATTCCTCAGCTTCATGGGTACTGAAACTATGAGACAGCCCCATTGTAGCTGCGTCAAGATAGGACATATACAACATGTAGCAAGTTTATTGGTCCCATTGGTTGTAGATATAAACTCAGAGCATTTTCCCCCGCCTTGTCTTCATAAAATTGGTACCAAGCAGAAGCCATTATATAATCCCCATAGCTGCTGAGGTGTCACGTTCATAGACTGGCCCTGTTGATCCACCGCCAATGCAGGACAAGTACCTAACTGCAATTTGATCATAGCATCCTCGTCACTGGCTCCATCACCATTAAAGTGCCAATTCTTCATTGGATGCTTCCAAAGCTTCACCAACGTATTGAGCGTAAAATCCACTAAGTTTTTGGCATAACAAGTGAGTGCTCGCCATGATGCCCTAGTGCTGATATGCTACAAAATTACCGGTGGCCTCCTATAGTGAGCACCACTGTTAATTCATTGGCGTAATGGGTTAATTCCGCTGACCTGGTTTGCACAGGATATTAGCCACTGAGCAACAGAATGTTCAATATGCATATTTCCAATCCTCAGTAAAAACAATATATAAAATATGGAGCAATTGCCCCAACTAAACACTTTTATTGCAAATAAAAAGCATAACTTATCTGCAGACTACTAAAGAACCTCCCTCCCTCACTCTACCGCTCAACTCTTATCTTGGTATTCTAGGTTATGTTCACCTTTCTGCTTAGTAATCTCACATTCATTCCCTTTTAGTAAATTTCATCTATCTTGAGGTTTCAGCATAATTCCCTCAATTTGATGCACTATTGATACTTTAATAAATTTACTTCATATTGATTTATTTTTTGCTCAATCTTGAGGCTCACCTCATCTCTAATTTCTTAACCACCAGAATGTGTAACTTATCAACCAGTCATATCTATTTCTTGACAGGTGTAGAATCTCATATTTATTCTCCACAAAGAGAAGGAGTGAGCACACTGGGGTGGTTAGTTGAGATATGTCCCCTTAGTCAGCTGCTCCGTTGTTCATAAATACAAAGCAGCCTCCTCCCATAAAATGAAAGGGTGAATGGGAGAAAAAGGGAGTGCCAAATTCACTATGAGATTGAAATCACAATTGAACTCAGAATGCCCTGTCAGAACTCTTTCAGAAGACACATCAAAGGAAGACTCCAATCCTTCCAAGAAAGAAGGTAGGGGCACTTCAGGAGTGGAATTCAGCAGTGGTACTTGTATATGCTTGTGTACATTTGGCCATCAAAAAATTGTCTTGGGATCACCTTCTTACATTGGAATTATTAACTTTTGTCCACCCTTAAGAAACAATGTAAAAGTGTTATCTTTTAATCTTGGTTCAATTATCAAACTTCCGCCACTACTCCAAACCCAAGATAATTGAGTATATGGAGGTTTTCAATCGCTTAATAGCTGTCAGACATTTGGTAGTTACCAACTTGAAAATCAATTAACCCCTGAACTTTCAGTGTAGTGATACCCTGGGATGCCCCTGCCCTAACCATACCCCCATGTAAGTAACTTGGCTCAAGGTAGTCAGCGAGGTTCATGTTGGTAAATCCTCAGAGGGTCTAGTATATACTGAAAATAATTGTGCTGAATTTCCCTTAGGGTGAGGCAATATTTGCCTAAAGTAGGAAATAGTTATAATGATTTTTATTAATAATAGATAATGCCAGCAGTTCCCCAGAGGGCTCTTATTTGGACCTATTACACCCCCAGGATGAGTATTCCCTTCAAAGAATGGTGAAGGGTAGTTTGCAACCCTTATCACTGAAGATACACAGCACACAGTACCTTCAGCAGCAGCATATCTACCCCATTTTGGAGAATCAACGCTTGATCAACTGCCTCACTTTCTGTATTAGTTTGGGAGACAAACGCAGTTTCTTAATGTGCTTGATACACATGAATTGTTAAACTATTGGACCCTTGAGAGTTTGATTAAACTAATTTTTATTTAAATGATTTCTGTTAAAAACGCATTTCTGGGAGTCAGCGACACCATGCCCACTCTGATAGCTGACTGATTGTTGCTATCCAACACTGTCACTACAAGGCCACTTGTCAATGGCTCAGATAATTACCCAGGAATGAGCATTGGACGGAAAGCAATATCAGATGGGTTTATTTTAAATTAAGGGCTATACTCTTCTGCAATAACAAATTCTGCTGAAACGGAGGGAAAATTGATGGGAGGCTCTACCCTATTCAAGAAAATCCATAGTTTGGGGTGCCATATTTATAGGGGCCGCCGCTGATGACATTATTGTGGCAAAATAACTGAAGCATTTATTAAGCTATCTGCATCAAGGTCCTGCAAACCCATGCACTCTTCCAGAAAGGAAGGTACAACAGCAGCAGAAACTGTCAATTTCAAAAAGGATTCAGGCTTTACATGAGTGGTATCTATAGGGGGCAGTCATATGTGGAACCATCGCAGCAAATATCTGAGACATTTAATATATATTAGATCTTTTCCTCTTCTGACTCTCTTTTCTAGTACTAGTGGTGTCCAATTCAAAAGAGGGAGCCACCACGCATCTTTATTCACAAATGGGACAAACAAAGGGATTAATATAAATTAAATAAAAATTCTAAATATAGCCCCTAGATTATCAGCTTAGGAAGCCATATCAGATGGCGAGAAGGCTTTGGCAAAACTTTTGTCCAGTGCCCACTTTAGCTGGCAGACCATGTCAGACAGCATTTGGGTGGGAGCATCAGCAACATGGGGCATAAGGAGGTATTTGGGGGTTTTCTTCATTAATTAGGCTGGCGGTGTCCATCGCCTCAATGTATTGAGCATGTTGATGCTCAGCAAAAATGATGAGAGCTGGCACACAAGTAAATGACTTAATGTACCGGCGGTTTTTGGGATAATTGGGGTTAAAAGAGAAGTTTTTGCTACATTGATGCAAGCGCAGCTTGCACCA
The DNA here is from genome assembly GCA_022478985.1 of Massospora cicadina. Taxonomy (NCBI): domain Eukaryota; kingdom Fungi; phylum Entomophthoromycota; class Entomophthoromycetes; order Entomophthorales; family Entomophthoraceae; genus Massospora; species Massospora cicadina. The sequence continues at coordinate 125,058 of JAKSZP010013319.1, read as the reverse complement.
AAAGCAAGCTCCTCAATTTTGTACTTTGCATCTTCCTCACAATCATGAGGAAAATTGGAGATAGGAATACCCTCAACAAGGGGCTCCATTGCCCCATGGAGTTGCTGGTGGAGGAGGGTGTTGGCTGGGGCAGCTGAAGCCACAACTTACATTTTGTTAATATTTTTATAAATGGGAAACCCGTTTTTGGACGAAAATGGCAGGAACACAATTTGGGAGGGTCAACAAAAAACTCCTCCAAAGCAAAATCAGGTTTCACGTGGTATGGCCATTCATCCTCACCAATCTATTTGAGAGCCTCAAATGGGTTGGTTTTGGCCAGCGCTGGGCCAGCCACTGGAATTGGGACTGTGGCTGGAGCTGATTGGCCATGTGCTGTCAACTATGACAGCTCAGCTGAATCCTCCGCTGACTCTCAAGCATTCTTAAAAAAGGAAGGTAAGGAAGTAACAGGCGCCGCCAAATGCAAAAGAAATTGGTGTTACATGGCTTTATATGTAGAGGCCATCATTGGTGAATTAACTATTGACATTCAACAGACCCCTCTTCAGTTAGGGCGGGAATTCCCAAAAAAGGCATTAATTGCAAGATGGGAGGAGGCAATTGAAGCCCGCCACACTCAAGTGTCCACTGACCAGCTAATTCAGCTTTAATAAATTAAGACCCTTTGACAACATCAGGATACTATAAGCCTGAGACCCACCCAAATTCATATAAATAGAGGCCCCAGGACCGTCCAAAATGACTGGGTATAAACAACCCATATAAGGTTCAGAAGGCAATGTGCACAGGTTGGTCCCCTTCCAGGAGGCGCGCCAAGCCTCCTATTGCCTCCTCTAACCTAGTTTAAATTTTTTAAATGACAAGCACCTAGACAAGTGCCTGTGGTAAAAGTTAATGCAGCAACTCAACGTCAAGAGAAGGCGAGCGAAGGCTGCTTTTAATATAACTGATATAAGCTTTAAAAAAATTCAAAGCCTGAGCAGCAGGGCCTTGCATGATCCAAAACCATTAAGTATTAACAGGAAGGGCAGGAATCACACCGCGGCTAGAAAAGAGAATAATTCTAAGCTGGCCCATCACCAAAATGAATGAAATCATTGTGGTAAAAAGCACAGTAATTATGGTCACATCAACCGCATTTCAACATCACCAAGAGAAAATCCTACAAAGATTAAATTCCAATAAGTAATATGAATAAATTAGTTGTCTAATTTCATGAGCGTTTCTGTAACGCTCACGTTCCTGTAGAGGTGGTGGGGAGGGCACCATCTCACAACCTGGTAACAACATGCTAAGAAGAGGATGATAAGGGCACTTCAAAGGAGAACGGTGCACAAAGGCCCCAGGGCAAGGGTGCACAAATATCGTTAATTGAGACCTCATGAAGGTCAGTAAACAGGACCAAATTAATGCACATAATAAAAAAATGAATGGGGGCTTCATTAAAACCAAGACAAAATGACAAAGAAGGTTGGTTGCGAGAAACTTTTAGTATACATTAGGGTGGACTCATCATTCATTGGGTGAGGTATCAAGCCCATTTGAACCAGTAAATGTAATATTCCATCTTTAGTTGTGCTATAATTTGAGTATGCCCTCACTTAAGTGGTTGACTGAAGCTGAATTTCCACGATTTAGCAATATCATAAATGAATGGGTCCAAAACCCTGTTCTCCAATAAACCGTAATTAACCATCATAATTTTCAATGTAACTGTTGAATTTTAACGCCGCAGATGTAACACTCATCAATCCATCACGCGCACCCCAGTACCAACTTGGGCATATCTTTCCTCTACCTAGCGTTGGTCCAGGGAATACTTTAGGTCAGGCAGGCCTGCCAACTTTGTCTTCTTGGCCTCCTCACGCCAAGCCTTATCCTCACAATATGTCCTCATAATTATGCCATGTAACCATGACACTGGAGCTTATACATAGCATATATAACTAAAAGGAAATTTAAGAACTGGTTGCACGGTGCACCATGTAGTGCCCTGTTTAAAACTTAATGTAACCAAATAATCAATCTTTTTGAGGTTATTGGTGCCAGTCCAGAAAGCAGAAGAGCCTCATAATTCACTATCATGTGATTTTTGTGAAATTAACCTTATCTGAAGGGTATTATGCCATCATGGTGGTGGTAAACCATTTCACCAAATTCACTCACTTCATCCCATGTCATATCAAAGTAACTGCAGCCCAAATAACTAAGCTTTTTGTTACCTACGTTTTCTCCGCTCATGCCTTACCTAAGGTAATCATCTGTGGCTGTGTATCCTGGTTCTCATCCTCATTCTGGAAAGAGCTTTGCAAGACTCACCAGATATGCTACTGCAGTTTAACTGCCTTTCATCCCCATTTTAATGGGCAAAGTGAACGAGTTAATCAATGGCTAGAACAATAATTGATGTGCTACATGGTGGCTGATCACACATATTGGCCTCACACCCTTTCTCGACTCAATTCCTCTATAACAACAGCCAACATTCTTCTATTGAGTGTTAACCCTTCTTTTCCAATTATGGGTATAGCCTCCATTTAACATGAAACCCAGTTGTGGGTTTGAGGAGGATACTGTGGAAAACTTGTTATGTTCATTATAAAAAACAACAGCAGGTAAATAATATTTTTAGACGAAGCTATGAAGATTTATAAAGATAACAACAATGTGAAGATAATAGTTGGGCCAAATCCAGGAGAGTGATCTGGTTATGCTTGCCACCAGGAATATCCACATAAAGCAGCCATGAAACTGGGACATAAAGAAGATAGAAATCTACCATGTTGTTAGAAAGGTGGGTCATGCCTCTTAACAGTTGATCTTCCACCAAACTTCTGAATCTTTGCCACGTTTCATGAGAGAAAGCTATACCAGTTCAAGGGACCCATCATGAGACACCAGAGTCATACTTTGTGGAAGAGCAATGGATTGAGAAGTGGAGTAAATTGTGTCCTCTTAACTTATGAAAAGAAGGTTGGAATACATGATAACATGAAAGAAGTTTTATGCTTTAAAAATAGCTAGGTCACAGCTCAAAATTACAACCATGATCAAGACTCAATTGACTCATTTCACAAGCAGTTTTCTGATGTTGCTGGTCACAGGACCACTCATGAAATCTGTTTCATTTAGTTAACTTTAGCTAATAAAACCTTTCCCTTGATGAGGTCTATGGCTAAGGGGTGGCATTTTAAAAGCTAGAGAAGAATGCTAATACTCATAACCTAAATGTTAGAAGCTAGTAAAGACAAGGAGAAAGTGAATAAGGCCAAAGGAACCAAGTTGGTTGCTCCCCTTATCATAGACATATCTTGGACCAGAGATGTGTAAAGGCAAGCAGTCCTAATTTGGTACTAATAAGTCTTATGATGAGGTTTTCAGCATTACATCTACACAGTTAAGATACTAAATTATAGTTAAACAGGGTGGATCATTATGTTTATTTTTTAAACAAAGGATCTATATATGTTAAGATACAATATAAATAGGCAATTCAAACTTGTGTCTGAGTCTTTATTTTATGCATATTATAGTTTTGGGAACAAAATGATATACTTTGTTGTTGGCTAAAATTGGCTTATAGTTTAACAAAACAATTTCTGGACAATCACACCAAAAGTCCTTAAGTTTTGTTTGTCTGACCTTCTCTCTGTCAGTCATCTCTCCTTTTATTTAATTAAGACTAATATTATTACTTATGAATACCTTTTTCAGCTTAGTTGTTTACCCCTAGAAAAAACACGTTTTGTGCAATTAGGCCATTAAGGTGTTGACACGTTTATGGTACTTTTTTATTATGTGTAATACTAGCGGAGTTGCCCGTGCTTCGCTACGGTGTCTATAGAATTTCAGGTGATTCGAATTGATTAATTTAGATTTTATATAGTTAAGCAATTCCTATTCGGGCAATTCTAATTGCTCAATCAAAGCAACCAAAACTATTAACCACTCAGTTAAAACTAACTGAACTTATCAAATCAACTAATAACTAATCACCCCCAGAGCTAAACTGTATCCTATCGATTCGACCAAAAACCATCAACCACTCGGCCAAATAAAATAAACCTATCAAATCAATCAGATTCTAATTTATTTTAGCCTTTATATTGGTAGATAGCTATCAATAAGTTCAGAAACAATTAAACCTATTAAAAATCCAACCTCCAACCACTTAGCTAAAATATAAAGCCTGCCAAATTAACTAAATATCAATCACTTACCTGAAACTATTGAGCCTATCGAATAAACCAAAAAAATAAACCACCACTCAGCAAAAACAATTATGAACTTACAAAACAGCCAAAAATTACCAACCCCTTATCAAAACCTATGAAAAAATAGAATCAAATGAATATGAAAATACCCAGTCAAATTGCTATATAACTACCATTAGAAATATATGTTCTAGATCTTATATAGAACTGATATTTAATTTTATATGATTATATTAAATAATTACATATTAGCATTCCGTTCCCAAACTTTATAGAATACTTGTGCCAAGTTTGGTGATTTTTGGTTATTTGCACGAGATATTGCATCTATATAAACAAATTAACATACTGATTCTTTTGTAAATTATATTTTAGGCTAATTCCTGTTGATACCCAGTTTAACAGATTTGTTTGTGGGCTTAAAGTTTATCTGATAATCTTATAATTTTATATTTGTAGACGGTTATCGATAAAATTAAGAAATCAAATTATATTGAATCAATATAATTACCAACCATTCAGCCATACCCAATTAAACCTATCGAATTAACTAAACCACTAAACCACTCAGCTAAAACCAATAGATACCAAATCAGCCAATCACCAACCGCTTCGTAAACCAAAACTAAATATATCGAAACAACCAAAATCACCAACCACTTACCAAAACCAATTAACTTATCAAATCAACCAATCACTAACTTCTTTATTAAAACCATTAAGCTTAATCAACCCTAAAACCAACCGCTCGATAAAACCATTTAAACTACCGAATCAACCGAACATCAAACTTCTCGGCCGTAACAATATACCGATTTCCATTAAAAACATATAAAACTTTCACTTGTTACATATAAAACTTTTTATTTTACTATGAAAATTAAAAATCCGGCTTCGAGGTGCACACGGACCCCCTCCCGTCCACCTATAGCCAAATTTTCAGAGCTCTACATGCTCTAGTTTTGGCTGGGCATCGCGTACACACACGCGCACACATTTGTTTTTATATATAGATTCATTTCCATATGGTTTTTATTTGGATCCACTACTTGTTTATTACAAATAGGGTACTTATAGTCACTCTATTAACGGTAAAGGTTGTGTAGCTGACGTTCATAAATGGCAACTGTGGCTTCAATATTGCACACAATTGTTTTAAATATGTGGAGTGGTCATCCCTGACTTTCTTAGAGGCACTAAAATTGTCCATCTTTCATTTTGGTGCAACGAAAATGAGAATTGGGTTGATAGGGCTTCCATTTTGATGGACCTTACTCTCCCTAAACCATATTTTCCACTTAATTGTATAAGGCCAGAAAAGAGGCCAATATTTTTTATTGCAGGAAAGTAGGAACCTCTGGAAGCTGGGAGTAGGGACCATGGGCTCAGGAGTTCCATGGGGTCTTTAAGGCCTTACAGGCTTTTAGAACCTTAAGGCCTTATTAGTCCTTTGGGACCTTTAGTTCCATATGGACCTTAAGGACCTAGGTACCCTCTCTTTAGTAGGACTCCTGGAAGCTCTGTTGCCTTTAATTAAGCAGATTTCAAAATTAAATTGGTCTCTGTGACCAAGAGGAATTGACAGGATAGACCTCCACTCAAGTAGGTAATAATTAAAAATTACTAAATGATGAGATTGATATCTTTGTAATCAACACAATATTGAGCCTAAGAAATTGGACAAGGTAATCTTGAATGTAGCCTAGAACTCCAAGTTTTGGCTGCATTGGAGTCAATTTTTATTGGGAAGTAAAGATCCATCTTATTACGCTTCCCTCTGCCCATTGGATGGGGAGGTCTTTTAGATTGAATTTATCTATTGTGCGATTGTTTTTTTCACTTTAACAAATCAGAGCCCCCTGTAGTGATTACCAGATCTCAGACAAAGGGCACACTTTAAGTCAATTATATTACAGGGTTTTTTGCTATTTTATTATAGATTATATCTTCTTACAGGAAGGCTTGCAAAATATAGCTTCCATTAAGTTTGATGAAATAGTCATTTATGTAATATAGATGGTTTAGATGTTGCATTTTACATATCTAAGATTAGAATCTAAATTGATGTCTTAAAACTAGAGAGAGGGACTAAGTATGATATGCAATATAATAGATGGATTGTATTTGGAATCCTTAGTTAATTTAAATTATTTTATATAAGTGTATAAGAATCTTGTGAAAATAGGAACTTCTAGGTCCTTCATGACTAAAATTTCTTTGCCTTTTTAGATCAAGGCTAAACAATGGCCTTTATCCCCTTATTCACCAAGTGAATAGTGAACCATTGTTCTATAGAATACTGATCTAGTTGTTGGAATATTTGAGAAGCTGTCTCTGATGGCAAATCAATGGTCAGTACATAGTGATCACACTCCTTGCCAATTTCCAATCAAAACTCTCTTTGTAGTCTCCAAATAAAGATTATACAGTATGGAGGAGGCCAATCAGTTTCAGATTTGTGAGGTCTCGCTTCTAGAGTTAGAAGTTCAATTTGTCACCCGCCTCAAACTTTAACATGCATCTGAAGGGCAAAAGCTTAGTTTACTTTTATATCAGCCATTTTCTAATTTACTGATGGTACGTGCGAGCCTCTTTACCCTACCTGTGTGCCACACTTTAACAAATAATTGTTCAACAATATTTTGTGTCTACTTATTGATCTCTTTACATGTATTCTAATAAACTTTAGCTTTATTCCACCCCTGTTTCTTAATCATGGACTGAATTTTTATTTTTTTCAGCCTCTTAAGATTGGCGCCATACTTGCATAATGTTTCTTTCAACTATGTGTTAGCCCTGGAAGAACTTGATCATTTTGTAATATTTGCTTATCATATAGTCTATCTCTACTATATATTTCTTTCACTTCTAGTTTATATTTTCTAAAATATCCTTATTTGTTTTTATCCATCATCTGTTATAATTATGACTTTCAATCTAAATTTGATTTCTCAATCCACCCTGGCAGTTTTTTCTTTATATTAATTGGTGTCCCATTAAGGGTGGTTAGCTGAGTGGGTAAAACTGCTTCCACCCCTAGTGCAGGTTTCGAGTTTGAAACCTGTACTGGCTATAAAACATTCCCAGTGTGGTATATTTGTCCTAAGGTTGACCCACCTTGAATAATTTTAATTGGCATCCCTTTGCCAAATTCCAGATTTTAAGCACAAAGTTATATTGTATGCTAACCTTATGGTTTTATATTTTGTTGCTAATTATCAATTTTCTTTTCTCAGTAGTGATTTTAATTATTGTTTTATATTTCTATTTTATTTAACTGAGGCAAGCTGACCAGGGGATGGAGATTACCGATGCAAATGAGCTAAAACTTAAAAATAAAGTTAAATAAATTCAAAACAAGAAATATGGATCCACTCAAAGTTATGTGAAATTTAAACAAAACAAACCAACCAAGTTGGAAGTGGAAGCTGCTATACATCCATGGTGGTGGATGAAGGGGGATTGGGAGGTTTTTCTTTCTCATCTGTTGTAGACATGTATGACACAAAGCTGATAGCATTGGGGCGGGTGCATCATGGAAATAGGGGTCAAGATAACAAATGGGTGCTTGCAATTCAATGTATGTGATGAGGAGGGTGAAAGTATAGTCTGCAAGTGCTTTTTCCGCCCCAAGGCATACTTTAGGTAGCATGGCGATAATTGCAAGGTTTTTGCAGGTAATGCAGGTCTTTGGTCTGAACCTTGCAACTGCCACAACTTTTTGAACTGCTGAATTTGCTGAAAGATAGATCAGAGATGATATTTTTTCTGTCTGGAAGCATGGTACTAGGTAGGGTAATAGGTGAAAGACCCGTAGCCAGTACTGCAACTGATTTTGCAATGGCTTTATGGGTTGGGCAATTTTGGGAAGCTGATATGACTGGACAATATGCTACCTATATCAGCGGATCAGAATATGTTAATACAAGTCTCAATATTACTGGGAAAGGTATATGAATAATAATCAATCAAAATGTCGATCATTCAGCAAATCAAGGGTAATTATGCCAAGATTCAATATAAACAAGAGCTTCTAGAAAAGGGAAGACAAATAGAAAACTACCAGGCTGAGGATATATCTGGCTTGGGGAACTGAGGTATAAAAGAGTCACATGGAGGATTGAAGAGGAGGTCTTTTCCTGGTGATTAAGAGGTTTCAGATAAGTCTGTAATTTATTTTAAATAAAGGTCAAAATAAGGGGCGATAGCTCCATATATAGTTTATCAAATTTTATTAGAAAGTCAGCGATTTTCATATTGTCAGATTTTTTTGTTCAGTGGCTAATACCATGTGCAAACAGACTTGGCGGAATCAAGCCTATATGCTAAAAAGTGACAGTGGTGCTCACTACAGTGGGACTCTGGTCAACTGTAGTACTTCAACAATAAGATATAATGATGAGCCTGCATTTGTTATAACAAAATTTGATTAGATTCCGTGCACTTTATGCCAAAGAAGTATGGGAGGCTACTAATGATAAACTGATATTGTTTACTGTAACTGAGCTGGGTAATGATGAGGTTATGATCAATCTACAGTTAGGAAATGGCCCTGAGCTGATGGCTGAACAAAAAGGATGCTCAACAAATGTGACCTCTCAGCAGCTGCGGGATATTATGGAATGGTTGTTGTATGGGTATCAATTATATGAGGATGATGTGGGGGAGTATGCCTTGAGTTTGTTTTATAACCAGCGAGATCAAAAAATTGCTATGCCCTGTACATGTCCTATCAGGACATGATTATGATGGGAATGACTCATTGCCTTGGCACTCACAGAATTGAGGAGTATCTCATTGCCTATGTGCAGCTGTCAGTTTGCCAGCTACTGCATGTACTGGCTTGCCACAATATAGAAATTGAATATGTAATGCAGTTTGCTCAAGCACAGCAAAATGATACCCATTCCCTGATCAACTGCCTCTATCACTCTTTTTTGGATGTGCTGGGGGCGCTGGTGCAGATGGATCATTGTGTTGGGGATGTTCGCTGTCAATTGAACATTTTGATACACAGTTAAATCTATAATTACCTCAGGTAAGAGAAGAACTGTTGGAATGGCATGGTCTATCAGTGGAATGATCCGGACATAACCATTTTGGGAAGCAATACCGAGCACTTCATGATGGATCTAGCATCATGGGAGGAAGCTCTTGAAGCCATGATTGCTCAGCTTAGGGAAAAATAACACTGATGGAACAACAAGTGGCAGATCTCGTTGATTCCATCACAGCTGAATTAACCCAACTTCACATCAAATGGAGAAGTCAGCAAATGGCAAATAACGTGCTTATCCTTTGGTCAACATCCCCCAAATATCTCCAGCTTGTACGTTGGGTTAGCCAACTGGAAATTGTTAGCTAGGTGGAGTGCAGTTGAGCTTTCTTCTCTCAATCAGTGAGACAATGGAGTATGCGGACATGCAAGGATGGCTTGATACCCTTCACCGGGTCAATGAGGAATTGGTATGATAACAAGACACCCTCCTTAACCAAATAAACAACACTAATCATCAAGCGGGTAACGCTAGCTGGCATCATACACAAATTCAGAATATAATTGAAGAAGTTCTCTTGTGACTACAAGCAATGGAGCAACAACTGAATGGTGAATGGAAATTCCATCAGGAGTTGCAACGTAAATATGAGACACTGCAATGGTAATTTCAGGATGAACAGTGTAGATGCTATACAGTCAAAACGGAGCAGTTAATTAATGAACATTTTGCAGAGCATGCCGGAGTTGGAGGCAGTGGTGCAGTTAGTGGTGATTCAGGGGAAGAATGCTATGGATCAGCTAACAAATATCCCTCAGGTGGTGCGATGGACCCCCCATGTAAAACTACTTCTTCTAAGTCCATTTTGACAAATCTGAGACTGTCCAACTGGCTGTATGATAGTTCACTAGGGGGTTCCCTTAGTTGCTCAGGAACTAATTTGCCTGCTTCTTGCGGCAGAAGCCTGGAGCAAGGCGAGGCTGTTTGGATCGATAAACTTCCTTTCTTTAGTTGTGATGAAAATCTAATTGCTTACTTTAAATGATTTAAATTTGCCATGGAAGGAGCTTCTGATTGGTGGAAAGCAAAACTGTTGCTGTCCGCTCTAGATGTGGAAAGCGCTGATCAAGTTACCTGCTACCTTCCAAATAGTTCAGTATATATGAAGGAGTTAAACTGATTGTTCTTTGGCTTTTTGGGGGCGCAAACAGGATGGCTCAATGAAAGGCTGACTTCCTGACTATTTATTTTCACTGAAGCGTGACCCTGTTAGAATTTGTGAGCCAATTCTTGGCAGAAGCACACGTACTAATCAGAGTTAACATATTATCCACTGAGGATGTTGGTATAGTGATGATGGCAGCTGTCAAACCATATCAGGAACTATATAATGCTATGGTTCACGTTTTGGATGGAGATGCATAATTTATTAAATCATGAATACCTAACATCAACTCTATGCCACTATCAGTGCCCCTAATCTAGCCTGAAAAATCTCTGCTGTCTCCACACCAAACTTGTCAGGATATGGGCCACAGCGACCAAACTATCAACTGCTGGAACCTATTCATCCCTCATATAAATTGGCAGACCCTTTTTGGCCTATGTATGCTCCGCCAGTTTGTACACAACCCTGGAACCATACCATCAATTTCTGAACTGGCCTTTCCGCTGCAAGCTATATATGTGAACCTTTTATGAATACCTGCTTCTAATGCGGACAAAGAGGGTATTATGTGGGTAATTGCCCTAACAACCCACAAGTGTATATGATTCCAACTGATAAAATTGAGCAGGGAAAAGCTCGAGTGGAGTAGAGATGGGACGCTCTACCTCCACAAAGTCAAATTCGCTTGTCCCTAATGATTCCCAAACATCTTTTCAGGTAGAAGTTGAGCCCCAATTGGATGATTTGTTATACTAACAGCTTCCATTGGATACCCCTGCTTCAGCTTCTGAGAGAAAATATTCACCCCCGAGCCCTGAGTTCCACAGGACATGCAGAAGCCATATGCGTGGCAGATCCTGGAACAGACTGGCACCAGCAACACGGGTCCCTCAACAAATGTTGCCTCTTTAGTAGGGGTTAACGTAGCCATTCTGGTGGAGAAAATTGCTAGTGAGTATCCTCAGGTTGGCAAAGGCAATTCCTCCTTTTTGTGTAACACAAAGCCCTTGGACATACATATAATAAACACTGATGGTTTTTCTTACTCAGAATGCACTTACTGAGACATTTGTTGTTAAAAACACATAAATCCGCGCTATCATAGATATGAGAGCCCCTGTGAACATAGTCTCTACCCGACTGGTAACTAAACTTCTGTTGAAACTGGATGTGGACCATCAAGTAGTATATGGAACTGCAGAGACGCATAGCACTGTGTCTGAAGGATCATATAGCGCATTGCATTTATGATTTGGGTCAGTTTGGGCTTCTGCTCTTGCGGTGGTTTTGCCAAATAACAACTATGTCATGTTAATTGGCGTGGCATTTATGAGAAAATTTGGTGTTGTGATAAATATGGCGGAGGAAACTCTTACTATTTTAGGCCAACGGATCCCCATATATTTTACCTCTTGTGGAATCCCAATGGATCCGTTATTCTATAGTCAAATCAATGTAGTGTAGAGCAATGGGTGATTACTATTCATTATCAAAGACTGAAGCGGCGGACCTGGGCTCTCCCCAACCAGATTTATGAGTACAAAGGGATCCCGCTTTGGGCAGTGAGCGCTTTGAACCTACCATCTGGACACCAGTGCATAATAGGGACTGAGCTTGAAATCAATGTCCCTAAAGGGCTTTATGGAGAAATTATGGCGCCTCACCAGCACTTGTGGCTTGAACCACATGTGGCTCCAGGGTTACTGCTACCTGGAAATGGAGAGGTTAAAGTGCTGCTAAATAACTTACAGAAGGAGACAATAATGATCCAGCGGCACCAAGTGGTGGCTTACCTACACTTAGTTCCTATAGAGGAAGTTCACTGTACTCAAGATTCAGCTCATGGGAAGATCTCGGACTACTGGCAAGTTCATTGTTTGGCATATTGACCATGGTTCCATAGGAAGCTCTTATGGGATTATTGGCGGAACAGCAAGATAAGGCTTTGGCATTATTTGAGAAAAGTATCAAGATATGTTTTCACTTGATGACCATGATTTGGGGTGCGCTGAAGGGATGGTACATCGGATAGATTTGAGGATCACCCTCCCATTTGATTGTGACCTATTAGACAATCAAAAGCAGTGGAAGAGGTTGTCTCCAATGAGATGGATAAACTTATCATACAAGGGATGCTAGAGCCATCAAACAGTCCGTGGGCATCACTAGTGCTCATTGTAAAGAAAAAAGATGGATTAAATTGAGTGGTTATTGACTATCACAAACTCAATAAAGTAACAAAGAAGGATTCCTGCCCTCTTCTATGGATTGATGACGCATTAGACCAATTGGGTGGGGTGAATTGTTTTTCCGCCATAAATCTGATCTTGGGGTACTGGCAGATCGAATTGCCATCAGCAGAATGGGAGAAATGCGTGATCATCAATTCAAGAGGGTTATTCCAGCCAACTTGCATGCCACAAGGGTTGTGCAACGCCCCAGCTACATTCCAGCATGTCATGGATAAGATTTTAGGTGATTTAAAGCTGTCCTGCATCTTAGTTTACCTCAACGACATCAATGTGTACCGCGGAAATTTACAGAGCACCTTGCACACCTGGAACAAATGTTTCAGCGCCTCACTGCTGCTAATATCAAAATTAAGCCGCAAAAGTGCCATTTCTTTAAAGAACAATTAGAATACCTTGGGTTCATTGTGAATTCAAATGGGCTTAAACCACAGCTGGCTAAAGTGGAAGCAATAAGCAAGATGACTCTCCCAGGTAATAAGCGGGACATTCAAGTGTTTCTGGGGATGGTTGGGTATTACCAATGGTTCATTCCCAATTTCAGTTGCATTGGGGCCGTGCTCTTCGAGTTGTTAAAGAAAAACGCTTCTTTTGATTGGATGGAATGATGCCAGAGCGCTTTTGATGTGTTGAAAACCGCGTTAGCAAGAACACCCATTTTGCAATATCCCAACCTCACCAAACAGTTCATAGTGCAAATGGACGCATCCCTCTCCGCTATAGGGGCAGTATTATCCCAGAAGGATGATGACGGCGTGGAGCATCCTGTCACATTCTGTAGTCAAAGCTTGAACTGTCATGAACGAACCTACACAGTGACCAAGCAGGAGTGTTTAGCAGTGATCTACGCTTACAAACAGTTTCAGGTATTTACATGGGGTAAGATTCCAAATAATGATGGACACCACTTCCTTGAGCTGGCTACAGAATCTGTATGAAATAGAAGGATGGCTCATACGTTGAAATCTGAAGCTCCAGGCATATGATTTAGAAATTATACACCATCTGGGAGAAAAACATCAAAATGTGGATTGTCTGTCTTGGCTGCCAGTGGTCACTATCATGGCGGATTTAGCCAACATAATGTATGAGAAGATGGTGGCAAACAATTGATCTCTCTCTGCTCGGCGTAACTTTCCAAGAAAATTAATTTTGGTAAATTAAAAACAAACACTTAATTTCACACCGAAGTCTTGCTCCAATGTCATCAGATCCCCCACTGACTGTCCCAGCGTGGGGCAGTGGTGAAAATCCCCCCTCCATTTTCTGTCCGGCAGGAAAACGCGCTCAGACTGGCTCACCCAGTCATTCCAAACCCTTGGGATGATTTGTTCCTCCCAAGGATCTTGATGCCTATCTCGCCCAAACCCAAGCGGTGCCTCGCTGCCCCCTGGTGCTCCCCCAAAACAACATGCATTTCAGCCTTAGGGTCAAATATGGGAAATTCTTCCCCTACAATGACCAAGCCATTATCAAATTGGCTCAGGCGGTGATGACACCAGCCTGTTTTATAGACTTCTGCCCCTATAAGGGGTACTTTGATCTCAGCTTCCCCTGTGAAGCTGATGCAGCCACTGCAGCAATGGTGCCGCTAATTTTCAATAATATTCCCCTCCCAACAACTTGTACCCAGCTCCCAACAGATACCACCTTGGTGGTACAGTTCGCTGGTTTGCCCACCCGCCTCCCCCCAAAGTGCTCCACCAGGAGCTGATAAAAGGATTGACAGCCTACGGCGCCAACCCCATCTTACAATTTGTGGTCCCAAATGGGGCCACACGCCTCACTGGGCCTTGGGCATATGCCATGATCATCCCTATATTTACAAAAATTTCTTTAGCAATTCCCCCTTGTGCCACCATCCCATCTACCCCTGACCATCCATTTTGGGCCCGTTTTGAGGGCGGAAGGACGATTTGTCCATCCTGTTTTGAGTTATACCACTTGGAACATAAATGTCCATACTCAGAAACTTCCACTGATGCCAAAAGTTTGCCCGATGCCCACCAATCTGTCGCCCACCCCAAGCCAACTCTGACATGGGGTATGATCCTAACTTCCCCTCCTCCAATGCCTGATGCTGCAGCTGCACCTACAGCCACCAATCAGCACCCACCTTGCCCCAATGCCACAAATAATTCATCCAACCAAACATCAGATTAGCCCCCAGTTTGATCCCATGCATCCACAAATGAATCAAACAAACCTCAACCATACGCTGATTCCCCAATCCAATTTAACCAAAATCCATGGGAATTATTGGATGAAATTGACAAATCAGGTAATGTCATTGAAGAACTGATGCTGAAACTCGAGCAGCTCTGTAATGCAGAATGAGATGCAAAATTCCCACCTCAAAAATATGTTCCACAACCTAATGCCAAACCGTTCTACAGCAACCACCAGCTTGCAGTAGAAGCAGCTGCCACACCAGATTGCCATCCACTTCACAAAGCTGCCACCAAATCTGTGGCTGCGCTTGTAGGAGGAATTCCACCTCCCATCATCCCCAACAATCTTACACCACAAAGTAAGATCAACATGTAAACCTTGCACAAAAATGTTACTGAGGCCATTCAGAACGTGGTAACAGTAGCACGGAATACAAAAGCAAAAATAACCCAAACCAACATTGCCATGTTCATTAAATTCCCAGACGCCCACCTCAAAGCTGAAGACACTTTGGGAAAATACATCGTTGGTATAATGATGGCTGGCAACTATTCGGAAGTTCCTTTCATCAAGGATATTGAACCCCATGCCGCCAATACCCCCACACTCTTACTATCTGCCTTAACATGCACCCTACTCTGGAATGAGATGGATGTGGTCAAAGATGAGCCCCCCGATCCCCCCTCCCCATCCACCATGGAGGGATAGCAGTACTTGCTACCTATCTGGGTGGATATTTTGTTAGGTATGATTCAATCAATCCATCCATTTTGAGCGTTTCATTTGAATCATTATTTTTATTATGACCTTAGTTTTTAGTTCAGTAATGTCCATCCCCTGGTCGGCTTACCTTGGTTAAATAAAAAGATGGTGGCAAACAAATACCAGGATGAGCCGCCGCAGGTGATCAAAGTATTAGATGGACTCAGGGAGGATACTTTCCTACGTGGGGTAGAACTATATAAGCAGATCAGAGACTTAACGCTGAGTTTCCTAAACCCAAAAGCTAGACCCTCAATTATTATGGATGCTCATTGGGCTGTAGGACATGGAGGATTGTGGAAAACGCTGGGGTTTTTGCAACCCCAATTCTACTGGGAGAGCATGCAATATGATGTACTGGAAACGGTTAGTTGTTGCCATTAGTGTCAAGTGAAAAAGCCTTTCCACAAGAAGAGCACATACCAGCTGGTTAAACCCCAGTTTGCCTGGCACACCGTTTCCATTGATATAGTGGGACCTCTGCCAACTAGCGCCAATCGATCCAAGTTTATAATTATTGCATTCAATCATTTGACCCAATGGGTGGAGGCCAGGGCTATTAGTGACTTGGGCGCGGTCACCACTGCCAAGTTTATTAAGTGTGTTATACAGCGACATGGCTGCCCACAGTTAATTCTTACAGATAATAGAACCAACTTCACTTCACATATCCTGCCAAAGTTGAACAAGTTAATGGTGATCCATGGGGTTTTGACCACCCCCTATCATCTAGAATCAAATTAAATGGTGGATCAGGTCAATGGAACTCTAGTGAACATACTCCACAAATTGGTAAATGATCAACCCTCGGAATGGAGTGCCCTTCTACCTACAGCTATGCTTGCATATAATATCAGCTATCATTCATCCACTGGTAAGAGCCCATTTCAACTGCTGTATGGTTGACATCTGGCTCTGCCTGCCTTCCTTTACTTGTGTGTAGAGGGTACTGGTGGGGTGGAACAAAAGCGTTATTTGAAAACTATTATGGACACACTAGAAAGCTGCAAATGGAAGCCTACTCCATTAGTTTGGCTAAGAAGATTCACAATCAAACAGCCAATCAGAAGTTATGGAATGGACTTCCGCTGTTCGCTGTAGGAGACCATGTCTTATTCCATGACCAGCATGGGTTTGGGCGAAAAAGCAAGCTCTTCAACATCTGAGCCAGGCCGTTTGAGATAATCAAGAAGACTAGCATGGATGTCTATACTATTAAGGAAGCTGCAGGAGTTCAGATTATTAACCAAGTTCACGCAAAGTTTCTTCAAGCATATAAACAGTAAGAGTCTATTGTCCAGTCAAAGGGGGGTGGGTAACGTTAAGAAGTTGATATGACTGGACAATATGCTACCTATATCAGCGGATCAGAATATGTTGAGACAAGTCTCAAGATTACTGGGAAAGGTATATGAATAATAATCAATCAAAATGTCGATCATTCAGCAAATCAAGAGTAATTATGCCAAGATTCATTATAAATAAGAGCTTTTAGAAAAGGGAAGACAAATAGAAAGACTACCAATCCAAGAATGCATCCAGCTTGGGAAACTGAGATATAAAAGAGTCACATGGAGGATTGAAGAGGAGTTCTTTTCCTGGTGATTAAGAGGTTTCAGATAAGTCTGTAATTTATTTTAAATAAAGGTTGAAATAAGGGGCGATAGCTCCATATATAGTTTATTAAGTTTTATTAGAAAGTTGTGGATCTTCATATCATCTGATTTGGTTGCTCAGTGGCTAATACTCTGTGCAAACTGACTCAGCAGAATCAAGCCTATATGCTGAAAAGCAACAGGAGACATTTGTGGGAGGCAACTGCCTATTCAATTAGTTGGTGGTCATTTTTAGATGGGGCGTCATCAGGGCAAGGCACATAATGGCACTTTGGGAATTGGGCTGCATAATCAAATCAGTATTTAGGTACATTTTGAATGGAGGGGCCCAGCCCATTTAGATTCATGGATAAGCTCGCCTAATTCATCAACCTCAACCAAATAATCTCATGGTTTTTGGTTGAATTTAATTGGGTTATTTGTATATGGGTTATATGTTGCGTTTGTCTGGGAGGATGGTTTAAAACTTACTTTAGTCCATTCTGGCTCCTGATTAGTGCATTCAGGAGACGAGGTTCATTGAGGTAATTTTTGGTTAGTTGATTCAGTGGTTGCTGTGGCTACCACTTTGGGGAGGGAAATAGTGCCCCATTCAAAAAATTTATTGGATCAGCTATGGTTCCTCGTGCAAAGAGTCATGTGTGGATGCCACAATTTGTGAGATGGGCAGCACCGTTTTGAATGGTACAATATGAAACAGATAGGGCAAATGGTGCGCCCTCCATCCAAATGATCCCAAAAAGGATGGTCTGGGGCAGAGGTGGTAATGGTGTGAGGGGAGGGTTGAGAGGGCTAGTTCTGTTGATACTGGATGAATAGTCGAAAAGGCAAGGGGGCCTGTGAGATGAGTGGCTCCATTTGAAACCACAAATTGTATTATGGGATCAGAACCATATCCTGATAATCCAGCGATCTTTTCATTAATTAAAATTTCAGGTGGTAGGTGGGTAAGGAGGCCTGAAACTGAACCACAAGAGTGGTATCTGTGGGAAAATGGGTATGAGTAGTTGGGAGGGGGGTGCCCTGGAACACCAGTTGGATGGTAGCTGCTACTGCAGCATCAGCCTCATTTGAGAAGCTGTGATTAAAATACCCCTTGAAGGGGTGGAAGTCAATGAAGCCTGTAGGCTGGATAACAGTATGGGTTAATCAATAATAGCTTTATCTGAATAGGGGAGCAACTTACCATATTCAACCTGAAGGAAGAATCGCATTTTGCTCCAGGGGAGCACAAGGGTGCAACGTGGCACCGTCTGGGTTCAGGCAAGATAAAAGGCTAAGTCCTTAGGTGGTACATAACGTCCTGAAGAATTTGGAGGGCTAGGTAAGTCAGCCTGAGCACGTTTTGGCAATGGCTGAAAAACATTAGGAGGTGATGCAACACTGCCCCACGTGGGGGCAGCGGGTGTCAAATGCATCAACATAGTTAACTTGAATAGGGGATGATGCGTGGAGCTGTTTTTACTAAATTTTAAACTACAATTTGACCACAAGTGACAGAATCAAGTGCATATTGTTTTTATATTACTAGATTATGGTATGCTGAATGAGCTTTGTCACTTTCATATTTTTAGCATCTATGCTCTAGTTTAAACTCTCTAAACTTCTTCTGAGCATTTTTATATCATTTAAATTTTTTTACTATCAACACAAATACTACTACTTTATAAATGCACTAAATTGCCATTTTAATTTGAATCTCAAGCTTTATAAAGTATATTAACTTAATTAATATCTATCTCTATGCTGTAATAAATGCTGTGCTATGTATTGATGCCAATCATTGTCATAACTGTCTTTATCCTGAACAAGGAGTAAGTATCCAATATACTTAATTAAAACGTTTTTCTTAGTTAGCATTTAATAAAAAATAAAAGGTTTACATAAGGGTCTAGTCGTCATTAGATGATTTTTGATGAATCACAGCTTATGGCAACATATTATTTTCTCTAGACACATTTTTGTTAGATTTATGTTTACTAAACTCCTATTACAGACAACAATGAGGATATAAGCTCAAATTTTGTGCCTAAGTCCATTGCTCATAAATTGAAGAGTGTGCAACATCATTAAAAAAGAATAGCTTCTAATTTATCATGTTCTAAACTACTTAAAGATATACTAAAAACGTTATTTGACAGTAATAACAACATCCTTTAGCCTACTTTCTTATTTATATAAAAAAAGCAACTAATTTGAAACATATCTGCATCAGATTATGCTTTTCTGGTATTCATAATAACTTTACCCTCAATGGATACCTTTTATCTGTAATATGCAGCCTTATTATGAAATTAAATTTGGATATTCACGTGTTAAGATATAATCTATTCCATTCTACTAGAAGAGCTAAAGGTAAGAGTTACCTAATAACCTACCTGTAATTGATGACCATTGATAAAGAAGCATTAGGCTATTATATATGTTGCTTCAAAGTTAGAAATGCAACCATATCACCATTTATGTAAATGAAACTCTTTATAAACTTTTATTTGAAACTTGCTACTTGAATTGCATATATATCACACTAATTATATTTTAGAAACTATAAGTTTAAGTTGATTCTCTTTTAGATTAAAGCTTATCAATAAGAAGGTAATTAACGCTATCATATAGCCATGACTATCTGTATAAAATACCACCTGGGTGTTGATAATGTTTCTAAATAAATACATATTAGAGTAAAAAACTATATCCTGAATTGCCATATCTAATAATAAAAATAACACAAAAATTTATGTTTTAAATTGCACACAAAAATATAGTGACCTTAAAACAGCAATATAATATATGCTGCTTATGTAAAGGGGAGGATACCCCAGTGGTAGAATAGGGACCTCTACCACTGCCTCCCTGATTTCAATTCTGGTACAGGAACTTTGGGTAGGGGACAATTATGACTGTGTTGGCTTTGCGCATCAATGCCCCAAACCAAGATAGCAAATGGAAAAGGCGTTCCAAGGAGTTCCTTGCATATCATATGCCATGCATAGAGGTTTTCCGGATTTTATCCTCCTTTCCCATTCATTTGATTTCCCAACAATCTGTGCGGTATCATCCCCAGGTTGGCCCACCTCTAATAAAATTTAAAATTTATATGCTGCTTATGTATCTTGTATAAAATAGAAATGTACCCTGCCAAAGGTATGCATTAAATACTAAGTCATCAACAGGTAAAACATATGGCATGATATGAATTTTTTAATAAGATTAATATGTGATTATCTTATTCTTTTGTTTAGCACTAGTGGTGCTCAACCCAAAAGGGGTTGCAGCCATGAATCTTTATTTGTAATTGAGCCAAACAAAGTGATTATCATAATTGAAATAATCTCATTATTACATTATTCTCATTACATAGTAATTTTAATTTTAACTTCTTGTATAGATAAGCTTTATGGTATAAAATAGAGCCTCTAAGAATATATATTTGAAATTAGTTTTTACTTCTTCAATTATAATAAGACTTGTTTATATAAAGTCTTTTAACAAAAAATCTACTATGCTAAGCATTCTTAAGTATAATTTGTATAAATTTTATATTATATCATTTGATGGACATGAATATCTTATTGTTGTGTAAAAAGAATAAACTTCATAAGTAATTGATCGCCAAATTGAAATATGTTGATAACTAATTACATTTCAAAAAATAATGTCTACATAAAAGATTAGTTTATCAGAGGATTATAAAATCCTCAATTTGATTAGCCTTTCTCAAAGAAGGTTAAGTAAGCTTCTTCTAATATGATCAGATAAAGAGCACTTTATTTAATTGTTAAAGGAGTATTATTAATTAGAAACTTTCTTAATTTGATACAGTAACTTCTCGTGGTGTAGTAAGATGTGCATGTGCACTCATAATATATTTTTTTAGTACTAGATGGTCCCAATGCACTCATAATATATTTAGAGCTATCTTTTAAGTATTAGAGGTTGAAGCCCGCACTCAAATATGATTTCTGCTTAAGCCTTATTGTCAAAAATAGTGTTATAATGATGTTATATAATTTCTGACAAAGATTTTCTACTAACATGCTTCTTTATAAATTAGCAACTATCAAATATTACTTTTTTGTATTATGGGTGAAATAAAGTGAAAATTTCACATAGCTTACTTATTTTATCTATATATAATCAGCAGCAACCCTAATGGCACTAATAATAGTATGGAGGTATATTATAAGTAATAGAACAGTACAACATATAAAGACATATAATATCACTTTGATATTGGGTAATTGGAAAATGTAATAAAGTTTACTACAAACTTGGACACTAATAGCAGATAATTATGGTTAAAGAATAGGGGAAATTATATTGAGAAAAAAGCAACTTTTGACACCTGTTTTTTTACCTGCCAGTATAAATAATCGCCTCTAAAAAAACTAAAAAAAAATTAGGCACAGGTTTGGTCTATATAAAGCCAGAGTTTCTTGGTACAATCGAGGATCAACAATAAACTACTTAAAATTACACATAAAACAAAAATGAGGTAAGGCTCTAATAAGATGTACTATCAGGGTGCAAACAAAGTGCAATATAGTTTTTGAAAGAGACAAAATGTTTTGTATGGATGATTGGACAAATCAACTTGCAGACTTATAGGTTAAAATTTTAAATTTTATTTGAGGTATGCAAATCAGGGGATGGACAGTACCAAAAATCAAAACAAAATAAAAGGACCTGATAGAAAGATTGGAAATATAAAACAAGAATCTTCTAACCAGGCAGGGGCAGAAACTGCTAACCTCCCATGATAGAGGGTGAGGAGGGGTCAGGTGGGTTTTCTGTGGATATATCTTCCATGACAACGTCATTTTCTTTGATCAAGCAGACAAAAGCAGATAGTTAGGGCGTTGGGGCATCAGCGTAGTGTGGGTGGATGGTGGTTAGTAAGAGTTCACCTCCTCTTCATCAAGAGCTGTATAGTAAACAACTTCAACAAAATACTGCTGAGTGATGCTCTACTTGAATGTGGGTATTGGGGAGCTACGCAAAATTAGAGATACTATGGAGGGTGATTCTAGAAGATAAGTTAGATTCTGCTAGTTTATCAACATGCATTACAGCAGCTTTGGCACCATCAAACAGTTTTGAAATATTGCTGTAGGCTGAAAAAGGGAAATCAGGGGGAAGTAGAGTGTGGGAAGCTCTAGTTGGTATTGAGCCACTGATTGGGCTGCTGTTTATATAGGTTTGGGCAATGGAGGAGGCTACAACTGCAAAGGTGAGGTGATGGTTACTTTGGTAGGGGGCAGTTTTGAGTTTAGGAGTGAAACATCTGGGGGATGGGGCATCATCAAAATTAGAAACAAAAAATTCAGCTCAACTATAATTGAACTGGCCAAGCAGTTGATCAAATACCTTACTCAAGATAACCTTACCTGATTCATCAATCTCAGCTAATAAGTCCTATGAATTTTGGTTTACAAGTATAGTGGATGAATTTGGGTAGGTAGGAGGCAAATTGGCTGCTTGGTTACATAGGGTGGTCCAAGCATGACTCTAATTGGCTGGGGTAGAGTTGGGTGGGCTAATATAGGTAGTTGATTTGGTGGGGGCTGATTTCCTACTCAAGCCCATTGAATGGGATCATTGAGTGGGAGGGGGCAGCAAACTGCCCCATTTAAAATCTGCTGAATAGGGCTCTAAAGTTATATCAGAAGAAGTGGCATTGGGGCAGGATTTTTGAATAGTTGAGCTCAAAGCTGGTGGACAAATTTGTTAACCATTATCAATATGAGCCCAAAAAGAAATGCTCAGGCGCTGCTGCAATATGAGCATGGGGGATCTGGTGGGCTATGGCAGGGTGTATAGTATTATGGTATCAGTTGAGTGAGGGGCAGAAAGGTGCTCCACTCCATAGGAAACAGCAAAGATGAGGTTGGGCTGAGTGCTATAAGCCATATGCCCTACCATCAGCTGATCATACAAAAGTTGTGGGGAAGATGAGAAAGGGAGGGATGCAAATGATACAACCAGTGTGGTGTCAGACAGGAGGCAAGTATATATAGTAGGGATAAGAGTGTTTTTGTAAATAAGTGGAGTTGAAGCTGCTGCTGCAGCATCCTTCTCTGTCTGGAAGCCTATATCAAAATAGCTCTTAAAAGGGAAGAAATCAATAAAATCCGCTGCCACAAAGGCAGTGGTGGTGAGCTTGATGAGTTTTGTCAGTATATGGGAATAACTGCCTGTAGTTGACATGGAGGCAAAAGTATATGTTAGACTGAGGAAGGGCAAGAGGGTGGGGGTGAGATAGGTGAATGCATGATAGGCAGAGTGCTAAGTCCCATGGGAGGACAAATCAGCCAGAGGAGTTTGACAGGCTATTTGAGCCTGTTTGCACATGTATTCCTGCAGGGCAGAAAATGCTAGGGGTGGAGCACCGTTGCCCCACACTGGAGCAGCAGGTGATGGATCCATTGACATCAAGCAGAAAGCAGATGTTGTCAGGTGGTGGTGGATTCAAATAAAATTTTTATTTTTTTATTGGAGTTTGCTTGAAAATGAGTTTGAGTGGAAAGAAAAGTTTTGCAGATTTATAATTTAATTAATGCCAATTGATAAATAACTATATATGTTGGAGAGGTGGCTAAAGGCTAAAGCCTATACTTTTGAATAATTGGGTAGGTTGCCAAAAATAATTTTATATTATCTCTAATTGAAACTTGACTTATAAGTAATAAGCCTTTAAGCTTGGTAATGTAGCATGCTTGTAAAAAGAAGCAAGTTTTTAATTGATTGACCAGCATGAACATTTTGCGCTTTATATTAGGTGTTGTGGATGATTCGATATGTCCAGTGAAGATATGTGGATGATGATTTGGACTTTCTAATACTAAAGGGTAGCCAATGAATTGCAATTTTAAAATATCAAGTCTTATGAGTTAGTATGCTAAATTATTAAGCATGGTATAACTACATAGAAAAAACTAGAACACTAAATCCAAAGTGCAGCTTCTAGGTAGATTTAATTAAAATGGGATATTACAATTAGATATCTCTATTTATATCATTACACCTGAATAAAAATAACTCGAGAATAATATAAAAACTAGCAAGTTAAATCAAATGCAATAAAAAATTAGAACTTAAATTGTTCATAAAGAATAACAGCATTTCCGACATCATGCGGTGTCTGAACTTATAAAAAAGTGAATGTTATGATCATAGATTTAAGTAGCCGTAAACTTTTTAAACCAGTGAAAACTTTGGGAGGATCACTAGAATGAAGATTTATTCTTTGATTTTGGCTTTGAAGTCAGCCGTGTTCGCTTTCCAATATTCTATAGAAACTTGCGATTTTGCGCCATTGAGCAATGGTGTCATTACACTTGAAACCCTGGCGTCTTATAGTCTATCCAATCCTTTAGTAATTGGAGGTATGCATTCAACTTGGGTTGGTTCTGCACTGGCGTTTACTAAAGGGCATCAAAGTTTAGCCTTCGAACTATCAAGGAAACTCCCCCAGTTGGTTAACTCTTTGAAGTTAAGATATAAGAATAAGTCATTACTATTTAAGAGATCCTATTTTAATTTGATTGGGCCGCAATCCATCAACCACACTATCAAATGCCAAAGAAGTGCAGTCTGTTTAGTAGCAATCTCTTGGCAGGATACAAAATGGATAGTAAATTTAACATCCTTCCCTTCGCGCCCAATCAGCGGGAGATTGTTTAAATTAGACGAAATGATAACAGAACGACAATCCATAGCGAAGGACTACATGCTAAAGGTTTATGGCCCAGCAAATTCAGAGATCTACTTCAATCAAATTTATTTTTGTATGGAGTTTAATTCACTAGAATTAGGCCATTTTCTTTGGTTTGCGGCCAGAAATCAATACTGTGCCTGCGAAAGAATGGAATTATCAACTGGAGTTCATGATGGAATTATGGGCTTAAAGTTGCCTACATTTATTTAGAGTTTGCGCAACTTTGCTTCAATAAACGGGTAAGCTCTAAATCAATCCAAAAATTAGGCTAATTAAGCCTTTCACTGATTTTCAAAAAAACTCCTCTATTTTTTGGCCCTTAACTTTTGCAAAAAATTCTTAGCCGAAGTTCACACTTTTTGTAATCATTTTGGTCCTTGTCGTAACACGAATATTCAATAAAGTTTAAAATAAATCTATGTAAATCTCATTTTTGGACGCACATATGCGTTTTAAATTTATATACCCCTTATTTTTGGACGCATATATGCGTTTTTAGATTTACACCACCCCCTCATACTTTGGACGCATCTATGCGTCAAATCATTGAAAGGGTTAAGTTCAATTGGATAACCATCTTTTTAGAGTAATCAGTTTTCAAACTGGTTGCTTCTGACCCAATATGACACGCTGTTTAGTAGCATTCAACATTCATTTGAGCAATCGTCTACTCGTTATCTTGCTCAAAAGATTAACCAATTTTAATTTAATAACTTCTTGTTCACAATCTAGTGCTTTATTACATCTAAAAATTTCTCCAACAATAAAATTTTAAAAGTTTAAAAAATAAGTATCACTTAGTCCAGCTGTATTTAATAAATTATGTGGATAGGTTACAATTACTTATGAAAAGATTCAATCGAAGTGCTTTTTGTCTTTTATAGGTAATCATAAGTTTTATTTTATTTTGCCATCCAATATAGCTCACTCTACATTTTTTGCTTAAGGCTTACTCATTTTTAACAAGATATTCCACAACCAAAAAACGTTTGTTAAATTCAACTTTTCAATATCAATTTTTTATGATTCTATATCATTCTCCTTCCTTTAGAATAATATAGAAGTAAGAAGCTTTGTTCAAGTCTTAAATTTTAATCTTAAAATCATTATTTTCCCCTTTTTTAATTATTTTTAGTTTTTTCTAACCAATTCATAAGTATTGTCATGAAACCAAGTAATTATTAAAATATCTATGTGTGCAATACTACCATTTCACTCTTTTTCATTTTTCCATTATGATCACTCATATGAACTTTATTCATCTCTTATCAATTTATTTAGATAAAGCGGGCATTAAAAGCTTTATCTAAGACACTAATAACATGACTTTTCATGATCTTAGTCATTTCTAATGTTAAATTGTTATAATTTGGTTAGGTTCAGGGATCTAGGATCTTTGGCCATATTATCCGTTTAAGTCAATTTTCTAATAATTTAAAAGGCATTTGAGTTTCAAGGATTTTTGAAGTTCTGTTAACACTTATTGTCATGCTTTATTCAAGAAAACCCAAAACATAACATTACCTTCCCAAGGAATGCTAAATAAGCAATAATGAACTAAAAACCCTTGTAATTATTGTTGATCTCTGAAAGCATTTATAGTTATTTATATATCATTTTAGTTATTATATAGTATTCTTATAAGTTTATTACTTATTTTGGTTTTTTAATAATTTTACCCATTTCTTACTATTTAACAGAAATCAAATTTCATGGTAAAATTGCATTTTAATGGTAAAAAGTTGTCTAAAAATTTATATCAAAATTCAGATAAAAATATTTAAAGTAACATGGTAAATATTTCTATTATATGACATCTACGTGAGTTAGGGTGGCCAGGGACATACATTACAAAAAAGAAGTCAAATCAATTTAATCATAACTTAATAGAGGAAAAATCTGTCAATGAAGTTTTATGTATTGCTTAAGAAGTTTCTTAAGGCCTCACCCCTGTGCCCTTCCTCGCTCTATAATCTGCTTCTGCCTTCATGCCTACTAAAAATAACTATTTCTATACACTGACAGAGTGATTACCAAGATTTTCACCCTTGCCTTTGCACCGCAGGCTTTACTTATTCCAGCCCTTATATGATCTATTTTGATATAGGCCTTCTCACTAAGAAGGCTGCTGCTGTAGTAAAAACTTCTATAATCTATAAAATATACCCCATTTCCTACCACTTGCACTCATCTCCCTGATGATACCATGCTGGTGGTGACATTTGCAATCTTCCATCACATCTCTCACCATAAACATTATATGAAGAATTGATGTTAGTACTGTCTTCTATGGCACTCATCCCACTCTTTATTTCACCATTTTTTCCAGTTAAGAGCACTTAGCATCTCCTTGTACAACTGCCACATCACCTCAGTACTGCCCAGGAGATCCCATATTTGTTTGTATTGATGCAGCACCAAATTATTTCTTTTGGGCTTATGACAGCAAATAGTTAGTAACTTTGTATCATCAGTCTTAAGTTAGACCACTCTAAAATTCCTGCAGCTGCAACACTGACCTTCTAATATTGACACCATTCTGATACCACCCCAGAGGGATTTGAATGGGGCGTTATGCTGCCACCACATGCTCATCCAGCTTACTCATTGAACCAACGTGAAAACTCTGCTCCCACCCTATCCTATCGCCACAACCCTCAGCCCAAATTAACTTCAACCAAACAGGATCAGGATTAAAAATTATTTTAACTATGCAATTCCTTATTCACCCTCCAAAACCCATCTTTATGCCGATACCCCAAACTTATTCAATCAGTATACTTAGGCTTTTTAGATGAGGAAACTAATTTGAGCTCCAGTTTTTCCCTCTGTCAACTCTCCCCTTTTCAAACAATACTTCAATTTTATTTATAATATACATTTCCTTCACAAATTATATGCTCCAAAAACTAATGATGAGCTTCTCCAAGCAAACATCAACTTGCAAAAAATGCTTTTGTCTCTCCTGTAAGCCTTTCCCTCTCCACAAAGCTGTTACAAAGTCAGTATGAATGCTGGAAAAAGGTTTTGCCCTCCTGACTTTCCCTCTGTATTCCTCTTTCAGCCAGACAAAATTAACCACTCTATACTGTACAGCAAATGATTCAGTCCATACCATACTTGCAGATTCTAAGTGGTCACTCATAACAAAATACCCTTAGGTAATACTAAACTTCATTTTTCATGGTAGCTGCATCTACATTAAGAATGGGCTCACATAACATTATGAAGTTTTTTTGTTAGTTATGTTCCCATTCTCTCATCAGCTTTCTGTTACACCTCTCCTCAAGATGCACCAATACCCTTGCTTTCTGGCTTTCACCACTCTTTAAGTGAAATTAGCGTATGGTTGCTATACCTCCTGAACCCCTCCCCCTACACCATGGTGTTTTAGAAGTTTCTGCTATCTCCATAGTTGGAGAAATGCTTTTTGGATTAATTCATTCCATTTTGTTTGTTTCTTATTATCAATCATTTCAGTTTGATACTATTTTATCGTAATTTGCTTTCAATCTATGAGCATCATGGTATTGTCTATCCTCTATTTGGATTGCCTCAGAAAAACTTTTAGTTTATATGCTTATCTTATTCTGATTATGCTACATCTGTTGTTGATTTTGATCATAAATTTCCTGTTGAAGAAGTGCAAAAAATTAATAATTGAGTAATTTGGATAAACTTGAATTTAGAGTTGTTAAGTGCAATTAGCTCTTTGATTTATAATCATTACCGCTCTGCTGGTTTAACTGAGAGTGAAAAGACCAAGTTCTGTCCCTCCTAACAAAGGTAAAATTTTTTTTTATAAAGTGACATAATTCTGGTTGTTTACAAAACGTGTTAATTCTATTGATACCAGGAAGCACACCCTCACTTGCCTGCATTCAATTTTGTGATCAAAGATAGCTTAAAGAGTCATTAAAAAAACAATCAACTTGTTCAAATAGGACTATAATTTTTTCCCAAAAGTTAATGGGTTCCCTGATATGAGTTATAAAATAGAAAGATGTTTTAAATTGCATGATATTTAATTATGAAAGTTAAACATTGTGACTAATAAGGACCCCTATCCCTTTACAAACTGACTATGTGCTGTAAAAATTGATTAACGCACAATATTCCTTGTCTATAGATTTAACTTCTAAATATTGGCAGATTGAGCTGCCAAAATTTGAATAAGAAAAGTGCGCAATAATCACTGCCAAGGCGTATACCTTACCACATGCTTGCTACAGGGATTGGTCAATGACCTACAACTTTTAAGTGGGCTATGCACAATATATTAGGTAACTTTAAAACTTTTGCATCTATCTTATCTGGAGATTAGTTATTTAACCAGAACATTCAATGAATATTTGCAACACTTAAAAAGTGTTCTTACACCTTACCAAAGAGCCTAAAAAGCAAACCACAGAAGTTTAGATTTTTGGAAACAGTTGGAATAATTGTGGTTTGTCATAAATAATCAGTAATATGGTCACACCCAGCTAGAACTAAAGCAATTATAAGTTTGACGCTGCCAAGTAGCAAGACAGACGTCCAGGTATTTATAGAAATGCTTGTCTACTATTGCAAGTTCATAATAGGCTTCACAAAAATTTGGGAAGACTTTATTTCATATATCAAAAAACAATTTTCAATTTGAGTGGGCGGCAAACTGTCATTTGATTTTGGCAAGCTGAAAATTAGCATCACAATGCGCATTTTCTCTACCTTTGTTTTTTCAAATTATCTATCATCTAAACAGAATCATCTCTTACTGCTGTTTAGGAATTTTCTGATTTGTTGGCCAGTAGTCCTTTAAAATCTAGGAAGATTATGAGTTCAACTAGCACCAGCAACTTCTTAGTAGAATATGATGTCACTAGGTAAATTAGCATGTTGGCTCTTCCAAGAGGTTATCATCCACTATGGCAAAAATAAGAAATTTGGCGTAAAAATGCACAAGAGAATCAAATCAAGCGTGTTTTATTTAATTATTAATTTAATCTATCTATAGTATTCAAGGGAAAGGCTCTTTGCATGGATATCAAACATCAGAATTGGTGATACCTTTCATATAAATTCCAATATAGCTTTGTCTTTAGTTGAGTAAAGAATTAGCGTAAAATGGCTAGAATTTTCTATCCTAGATCTTTTATATTGATAATTTAAATTTCATCAAGTGGATAAAAGGGTATAATAGGGAAAACTTTAGGGATAAGGTGAGACAGAAACTTTAAAGCCTTGGTTCATATCAGCCAGTAGAGTACAGTATGGTGAGTCATCCTGAATTTGTTTATAAGGCATTTCATCTTTATAAATCGTTTGTTGTTAACTAAATTTTTAAGTAATACTAAGTTTAGGCCATAAGCCCAATAAATTATCAATTGATAAATACAATTAGTTTTACACCAAGATTTCTTGTATAAATATTATCATTAATGCTCAGGATTATAGCTTGAGTCTATGAGGGCATATCCTGAAACTTCCCCTCCAAGCCTTAACTGGGGGTGGTAATGATATCTCCTGGGTTGTCCAGACTCATAAGGGTCCCAAACTACTAGAGTTGGGATGGATGTGATAGCCCATGGTAGTTGAGTTAGGTGTTAGTCTAGCTAGAAAGATTTGGTTGTAAGTCTCATAATATGTAGGCAGTTAGTGTCTAATAATTTTTTTCAACATTGTTTCTGATCTGTTTACCTTGATCAGCTTGGTTTTGAGAATTTGGGAGACTCAAGAGTTAAGCATTTCACTCTCCAGGATTGACAAACTTTATTTAAGCATATGAGCTGAGAGACAAAGTGCAATAATAGGAAACATTCTTGAGAGACTTGCTAGTTATAGTCATAACCTCAGATTTTCAGGTTAATGTGATATCCTTTCTAATTTAGAGCTGATGGCATTTAGAGAAAAAGTGGGTCATGGGATTTCTAAAAAGGTTATACAACAATCTGGTGGAAAATTAGTAGATGGAAGCTCACAATGGCAACTGATAAAGGCAAACTTTGATCATGAGTATTTTTTGACAGGTCACATACAATTGTTGAAATAGCCAAAGTAAAGCATTTGGGTGGCTATTCCTGGCTAACATGTCAAAAGAGATGAGAAATCTTGGTTTTATCTTACTTTGATATGATATGACAGTTGGACAGTTTGCATTTACTTTTTTGCTAAGGTTTTCTGTAGTATGGAAGTTTGATTCAGGATGGGTAAGAATATTTGCATTGGGAGGCGTCAGTTGGATTTAGGTAAAAACTAATATAATAAAGCGTAAGTCTTTTGGGTTTGTGACCCAAATTAAAGATGGCAACCTTAGTTTTGGCATTAGCACTGAAGGGCTGATTTAACTTAGTTCTTAAAAGTTTTCCATTGAAATTTTCAAAGTGGTATACATCTTTGACAAAACAGACAGAGGTTCCTGCTAGAGGTTAGGTATACAAGGGAAAGAGGAGCATAGACAGCATTCTAAAATTTCAGGAGGATGGGAGCAATGACAAAGTAGAGGGTGTGGAAGAAAAAAAAACAGAAAAACTGTGTAAAAAGCTATATGGATATTTTCAACTGACCCTGCAGTTAATTAAAAAAGCTGCTCAAGGGTTGTAGAAAGTATCTCTCACAGGGAGAAGCCTTGGTATCCTCTTTAGAAAATTCAAATTTGGCTCGCAGTCATGAAAAGGATAATTAGTGGATTAAAAGAATGGATCATTGTTATAGACATAAACAACATGCTCAGAAATGGCGATTGGTCTGAGAGTGTTGCCAGAAATATCAATGCAGTTTAGGTTGCTAGAATAAAATAGATGATTTAGCAGAGGTGGAGCCCACATCAGTTAGGTGAGTATGAGGCTAAAGTCAACGAGAAAATTCAGTTAGAATATGCTCAAAAAACTTATGCTGTAAAGTAAAAAAGGAAATTATTTTGGAAGATAGGAGAAGGCAGAACTATTTTGATCATAACTTTGCATTAACATTCAAGTTGGTCAGGTGTTAGCCTTTTCAATTATTTTGAATGTTTTTCAGGTTTTTAAGGGAAATTTAATTCTTTGGTGCAAGCGGGAAATTCTAAGGTATTTGTAAAAAGAAAATAATGATAGAATAAAAATTAGTTAAAAATATTTAAAAGCAATAGAAGATAGTTGTCATGAAATTGACCTTGGGCTCCGCTAGTGTGCCAGGCCAACCAGTATGAAGAATGGTGGCCCTTTGCTATTTTGCCTTCATTGGCGTACCAACACCTATAAGTCTGTGTCCAAACTACCAACTAACCACCAATGGCTTCACCTTTAGCCCCAGGCGTCCTCAGCATGTGCCCCAGAAAGTTCTGCCCCCTTCCTGGGCAGCTCAGGCACTCCCACGCTGCCCCACCCTCACGACCCTTCACCAACCCATCTGGGCATGCCCCAGAGAGTTCATCCCCCTTCTTGGGCAGCTATGGCACCTCCCGCGCTGCACCCCGCTATGGTTGGTGGCTATGAAGCTCACCCACTAGTAGCCAGCTGGCCAGGTTCCAACTGGTTCCTCATAAGGAGGGGGTATGGGAGCTGGCAACGCCAGCCAATCCAGGTGTGATCACCTGCGCCTTTGGGGATCTCCTATACTATCTTCCCCACTATAGTTGCACTAAGCTACTTCAAACAAACAGGAAAGATGGCAAATGAGAAATGTTTATTAGGAGGGAAAAAATGACTATTTATACTACTTTTAGGCTACTGCGCCCAAGTACTCTTTGGCTAATCAACTACTGGAAAAGCCATCAGCCTCTTGATGCCACAACTCTATCAGATCAGAAACTCTATTCATTCATAATCATAGCGATTCCCTCCAGATCTATTCACTGATCACCAAATTAATATTAGGTCAATCCATCCTCAGTATAAGTCGCTGGTCAATCATATATAAACTTGTTTATAAATAGGAATTTGAGCATCCTCGGCATGAGTTGCTGGTGCTCCAAACTGATTGATGGAACCATTTCAGCTGAGTCATGATGGATTCATCAGCTTTCCACTGGAAACTCCCACAACGATCCTCAGATAGCATTTTGGCAGCAAATGCAGCTTCTATCAAACCTAAACTCAATCAAATATATAACATTAAATAGTATCAAACTAGGCAATTAGCCAGTAATTATGCCTGACTAACCAAAACCCCTAATTCAGATACTATCAGAAGGATTCATCTAGTTGAAATCCTGACAATAGTGATTAATTATCAAGTCCACTTTGCTCATATAAATATGAGTGAATATTGGTGTTTCCAGTAGCCTTATCTGAGGAAAACAAAAATGGCGCTGAAGAGTTTGGTTTAGCTGGCCTAATTAAGCATCCATAAGCCTCAGTATTGCGAACAAAATGGCAAGGAAGCCATTTTACTCAGCTGCCCCATTTTCTTTGTCAAGAGGTTCTGGTTCAGCCACAAAATTAAACGATATTTTCTTAAAACTTTAGCTTTGGCGCAGGGAACTGGAAAGAGCAATGTGACAGTTGGGGTGTAAACAGCTTAATTGTTGGAACAGTTATAGTATCAGTGCAGAGTGAATTTTATGTTGTTACTATATCAATTGGGATTTAGGTTTGGTGCTGTCTTCCAGTTTGCTGACATTGACAATCCCAAGTTTAGTAACTTACCCCAGGTTTTTTAAGGATAGGTGGGTAGATTTGGCGGCGCTATTTTTAAAGTTGCTCCAGAATCAGAATAAAAGTGTTATGATTCATAGCTTCATATATCATATCTAATCCTTCCTCTGCCACTTCATTATTTTTTAACTTATAGTCAAACTATGATTTTTTTATGATGCAATCTTTGGCATAATCCTTGATTTGCTCAAGCTTTTATATTCACAATATCGCAAATCACATATCAATTTTAATTTTACATCTCACTTCTTCCATTGATGTCTTCATCATTTCAATCATTGCAAGGCTTAAACTATTTTTGTAATTTGCAACATCCAGAAAGGTTTGAGCTCAGTCAAAGCACCAGCAGTAGGTACTGCTCATATCCGCAAGGTAGATGGGCACTTTCTTATTTGTAAAATCCTGTTTATTTTCTTAATTGGACCTTTTGGTGTACAATCATCTTTTCTTATTCATGGTTATATACTATTCTTCAAGGTACATCTTCACAAGGTAGCCTTAGAAGCACTTGGCAGAAAACATCAATTATGGAATTTCCCGTTTGTTGGCCAGTAGTCCTTTAAAGGTTATACAATTATAAGGTAAACTAGCACAAGCAGCTTCCCAGTGGAATATTTTGTACTTAAGAGTTTAGCACTTTAGGCTCTTCTTAGCAGGTATATCCTCTGCTAAGGCAATAATAAGAGCTTTGGCATAAAAACCATAAGTAATTAAATCAAGCATTATTTATATATTTTATTTAACCGAGGTAAGCTGACCAGGGGACAGACATTACCGGATATATGTGAAACTAAGAGAATAACTAAGAAATATAAAAATTGGGCACCCCAGGGTACTCAAGTTACCCCTGTTGCCAGCGGGACTGCCAGGTATGGGGGGTTGGTGCACTACTCCGAGGGGTTTCCCCTGCTATGGAGCAGGTGTGAAGGAAAGGGTCTGTGTGGAGGAACCAGAGTGGGAACCATAATTCTATGAGCGCTTTTTGTCTTGGTCTCATATATCCATAGAGCCAGGCTTGGAAGTGCTCTAGTAAGTGGACATGGAATCTGTTAATAATCCCATGAATGGTTGGGACCGTGCCCTTGAACACATCTAATGAAATTGTGTGTATTGTCCACATTGCAATGGGTATTATTAGGGAGCGGAGGGTAGATGGGATTAGTGATTCAATCTGGAGCGCGAAGATACTCTTTGGTATTGAGAATTCCTGTTCGTTTTAGATATTGAGCAGGTGTGCGACTTCCTGCCATATAGCTTTGGTTGGGGGCATGTTTCTAGGCGGTGATGTAGGGATCCCTCCCCTCCACATACTGCACATGTTTTTTGGAGGGAGTTGGAGCGGTCCGCCATCCTATAGGTCCTTTTCAAACAGCGCCAGGCGTTTGCTCTTATCCTTGGTTGTAGGAGTGGGTGGTGTGTCAGTTTCCACATTGCTTTCTGTGTGGTTAGATCATAGGGAATGTCCAGCATATCTAGGTATTCTATCCTAGCTATGCTTGGGGTTGTTGCGAGCATATCCCTCTGGGAGTGGTTTTCTGGGTTTCTTAATTTGAATTGGGGGCTGGGTCATCCCCTTCCCTGTATAGTACCCATGTTCTCTATGGTCCATCCCATACGGCGGATAGTTCAGAGGATATGTTTGAAATGAGGGGAGGTTCCATGTGGACCCGTTGCAGTAGGGTGCTTGGCAAGGTATGAAAGTAGTCTGGGTGGACTATGTGGGTTGGTTAATTTGAGCGCCTGTGCAAAGTTAGTCCTTGCTGCTCTGGACCAATGTTGTTGTGGGAGGTCTGGAGCTAGGATTTCCTTTATCCAGGTACCTAGGATGTGATTGGCATGGCTCTCAAAATCTATTAGTCCCATGCCTCCGCTTGAGCGTGGGCCAAATAGTGTTTCCATCCGTATAGGAGGGTGAGAGCCAGGCCACAGCCAGCCCTGGATAAGCGCGCAAATTGAGGTTATAAAGGTAGGTGAGAAGGCTATCGCATGGGCCTGGTACCAATTTATTGGGAGGATGAGCGAGTTAGCAACTGTAACTCGTCCTGTTAGTCCTGGGGTTCTTCCCTTGAGGGAAGCGACGTGTTTGGATACCCGTTGTAACAGGTTACTTTCCATTGTCTCATTAGCATATCCCCCTGATTCTAGCCAGATTCCAAGGTGTCAGACAGGAGTGGTGGTGGGAGGTGTTGCAAAGGGTAATATAATTGGGTTTTTTCTTCGAGTGTTAGTGTGAGGTTCTGATGTTGTGGCCCAATTGTTTGTGTATTTGCCTAAGATGATGATTTCTGTCTTCCTTTTGTTGAGCGATGCATTGCTCACCTTGGAGTATTCCTCTAGAGTGTGTTCCAGCTGTCGGGCATCTTCATTGTTTGCTATACCTGCTACGCAGTCATCTGCAAAGGCCAGTATCTTGACTGTTGGTTGTCCTTGTGCGGTTATCTCCATGAGACGTGAGTCAGTTACTTGGAGGAGCGTGTCAAAGCTGAAATTGTATAGCAGTGGGCAGAGGGGATCCCCTTGTTTGAGCCCTCTATGTGGTTTTATCTTGTTTGTTAAAAATCCAGGGCCGCATACAGCCATGGTTGCAGATTCTGTTAGGAGCATCGCCCATTTTATGAATCTTGGTGGGAGTTTGAAGGCATGTAGACATTCTTTTAAGTATGGCCAGCTAACACGGTCATACGCCTTTTCCTGATCCAAGAAGACCAGGGCACCAGTTGCTTTGGATTGGCAAATATTTGCAACAGGGTGAATGTTGTTCCATATTGAACGCCCTGGTATAAACCCAAACTGGTTGGGTGATAGGACGTCAGATGCAATTGCGCCTAATCTAGCTGCTAGAATTTTTGTTAGAATTTTTGTGTCAGTGTTGGAGAGTGCAATTGGGCGCCAGTTGGCCAGGTCCAACTTGTCACCCTTTTTATACAAGGTTATAACATAGGATTAATGGCCTCCTGGTAATAAGCGTGTTTCCAACAAACTCTGGTTCATTGACGCCAATAGGAGGGGGGCGATTTGTTGAAAATTTTTGTAAAATTTGTAGGGTATCACATCAGGCCCTGGGCATTTCCTACGTGGTGCACCGCGAATTGTTTCCCAAAGCTCCTCCAGTGTGATAAGGGATAGTATATTGTAATTTGGTGGTGTACTTTGTATCTTGGCAGTTTGAATAAATTCTTTAATTTTTGTGGATCTGTTGGCATATCATGATATAATTCGGTGTAATAGCGGTGTACTTCCGCCTTGACCTCCTCAGGGTCAGTTGCCACAGTGCCGTTGGTCTTGCGGACCTGTGTGCACATGGGCTGGTTCCCGTGGGAGTGGAATTGGCGGAAAAAGTATGTCAAACAGGTTTCTCCTTCCTATATGAACTTACCTTTTTTCAATACTTTGATTCTGTGTTGGTGTTCAAAGATGAGATTGTTAAGTCAGGCTGAAATTTCTGCCCATTTGCGTCCCCAATTAGGGCTATAGCCAGATCTCGGAGTATTTATTTCCAGGTGGTCTAGTTCTGCCAAGGTACGCTTGATTGTGGCTGTGTCCACGGTGTACTTGTGTGATGCAATATGTCAGGTTTTGTTGATTAAATCTTTTTTTGAAATTTTCCCATGTTCCGATGGGATCTGAAGTGAATGGGGATGTGAATTCTGGGTTTGTAGCCTTGTTTTCAACCCAGTCAGATATCTCAGGCAATCTTATATTTTATGGGTGAAGCTTTCTCCAAGGCGACACAGTGTGTGTGGGATTGGGTTGGCGCTAACTGCACCATAACTAATTGGTGATCAGAAAAATTGATCTTTTTTGTTGTAAATTTAAAGATTCTTGAGTGGTGGGATTGTGGGATGAGGATGTGGTCAATATGACTCATTGATATGAGCAATCCCTCACATATGTTGGGTCTTGTCATATGGGGAAGGATGGTGAATTGGGAGGAAGAACATCCTGTAAGTCAAGAGATGCCTTCATTGTGCGATATTCAATGTGTCCAGGTGGGTATCCCCTGGGATTAGGCCATCGATCTGTATTGGGGTTATCCCAGCAGTTGAAATCGCCTAGCATGATGATATCTGGTGGGAGGGTGAGGGTAGAAATTTTTTCAAAATTTTTTTCTCTCAGTTGCAGTGCATGGTGCGTAGATACATGCTAACGAAATTATTTCATCTTGGCATGTGATTGTTGCTACCAGGACTCAACCGTGCAAGTGTGATGATGAATTTGTAATTTTAAATTTTTTGTTGTTTTGGACTATCACCCCACAGTGAGATGTCCATACTGATTGTGATGGTGCGACCCTGGTTGAACAGGATTCTTCTTCCCCTTGTAGACAGTGGGTTTCTTGGATGGCCAAGATGTCTACAAGAGGTTTTCGCAGGAATTCCAGCTTTTTGGCTTGGGACGTACGAGCCCTGGCTCCCGCGATATTTAATGTCCCTATTGATACTGAGGTGCCCGTGGCGCCTCAGGAGCGGTTGGGAGGACCCTCTGGTCCTATCCCACCGCGGCTCATTTTGGCCATGCTCCACATCTGTACTCCAACTCTTCTACTGCCATTGTTGGTTCCCTTGATCTGACCCAATGATTCAAGGGAATTGCGGCTTTTTACATTTGCATCAACTTTTCCTGCACAGGTCTCATGTTGATTTGATGCGGGTTGTTGATTGGATTTTATAATTTTGAGGTTCAACTTTGTTGCATTGTGCACCGCATTTTCACCCAAATTGCAGTTGCATTGTTCCTCAGTATGTGCATGACTGATGACGCTTTGTGGCTCAGTCTGGTTACTGTGAAAATTTTCGACCTGGGTATACCGTTCTGATTGGTTGGTTCAGTGAATATCTGAAATATCCTCCTGAATTTGTCCGTGGTTAATGGCGGATTCCGCATGTGCCGCCGCTTCAGCCGCTGCTCTCTTGCGGGCTTTTTGTGCTGCTTTACGCTGTTTACTTGTAACTGGGTCCACGATGGAGTATAGTCCATCTTCACCCCAGCGGAATGGGTGGTGGCCATCAGTCATTTTGGCGAAGTTTTCATTATCTTTGTCCATAGCTTCTTCACAAAAATCATTTTCCATTAAGCCCTCTTTTGCAGGGCATGCATGTTCCTTGTGGCCCAATGAGCCACAGTGGTTGCAAATGGGTGGTGCGCGTTCTGGTGTAACTCAGAATACAGCTGAATGGCCCCCATCTGCAAAGTGAAATTCTGCTGCGTGGGGAATTCTGGATAAATCCTCTTCCACTTCTGAAAAGGGGTTGATTACAGCAATAGCTTTGCCCATGCACAGGTTGGGCATTAAGCGAAATCGCTGTAATCCAAGTTGTTGGATTTCTACATAGGCCATAAGACCTTTACGGAGCTCCTCCTCAATTACCTTATGAGGAAGGTTGATGGGGAGTGAGTCAAAGGAGATGAACAAAGTTTTTGCTTTGTTCCATCTGGTGCGCGCGGTGTGCACAATTTTTTTGCCCTCAGGGAGGGCAATTTCCACGCAGATTTTTGCTGTGGCATCAGCTTCATCGGCTGTTTCAAAACAAATATCAATCCAGCCACAGCCCATGTTGTTGGTAGCTACGTACACCGCGTGAGGGAAAAGTGAGGGCTGTGCCTCACATGTTTTCTCCCACAGGGTTGGTGACTCATCCCCAAGGAAGAGTCTGATCCTGTGTTCCACCTTTGACAAATGTTGGTTGAATTGAATGCACATGTATTGCGCGTGCTTTACAGTAAATACCATAAACCCAGATGGTGTCTGAGTTTGCGATTTCTTTGCAGATTGGGTTCCTGGTCCCCCTCTAGGGCGTTTCTTGCCCTTAGTTGCACCGTTAAGTGCACCGCTTGCCACGACGCTCACCCATGTTGTATTATTTTTGTTATTAAAGTCGCCCATCTTTCCAGTGTGTGATTATCCAGATTTGCTGTTCTAATCGAATCATAGTAACCAAAGTGATTGTTACAAGAAAGAAAAGCACCAGGATTTATTTATATAATCAATAGTTATGTATATCTGTAGACTCTCAAGTGGTAGGCTCTTAGCATGGATATCAACCCGAAGGATTGATAAGATTGTCAATATATATTTCATTTAACTTTCTTTTGGATTCAGCAAGGAATAAAGTAAAAAAGGATAGGATTTACTATCCTAGACTTTTTATACTGATTAAGAAAAATTCACAAAATAGATAGATAGTATAATACGGAAAAAAAGTTAGGGATAAGGTGAGACAAGGTTAAATTTAAGCCTTGGTTCATACCAGCCAATGGAAAGCTGATTGGTAAGCCATCCTTGGTTCATTTAATGAGTCAGTTTAGCGTTATAAAGTCATTCAATAATATTTAAATAAACATCAATATTAAATTAAGGCCATAAGCCATAAAAGCATTAATTGATAAATAGATATTGGATGAGATTGTCTAAATAAATATATGCATTAAAATCCAAGGCAAGGATTCACACCTACATGGGTAAATCCTGACATACTGTCAGGTAAGTGTTGTCCCAGAATTATGAAAAGGAGATTGAAAACTAGTGGTTTACTTTAGAGAAGTATGGATGTGCATAAACGTAACTACATTCTAAAAGAGAAATAGTAGCAGGAAATAATATACACATGTAAGCAAATATGGCTTTATGTACGCAGGGTGGACTTTAATGTAGTAACTGACAATGCCTCACTTCAGTGTTTAGAAATTCTGAAGAATCTAAAGACGGTTGGCCTGACGTGCATTGAAGCTATAGTTACACTATGAAATTCAGCACTGACTTGTAACAATCAGTTTCAATCAATCAATGCATTTCAGCTTGGTTTCAGGGTTTCTAAATCCTGAGATGATTCGTTTTAAAAGGTTTTTAAGTTTGGTCAGGTTTGAGCGCTGGGTTGTGCCTAGCCTGGATTATTGATTAGGCTCATACAAGCCTAATCAATGGTTTGGGTGAGGCCCCTGAAGGGCAGCTGTAAAAAGGCGCACCCACCAATTCCAAAGCTCAAATTGGAATTCTTCCCATTGAGTCCTTCCATCAGGAGTATCATCAGTTGCTCATCAGGAGGCTCTGTTAAGTCAGGCTAAATTTATATTGTGGACAAAAAGTATATGTTGTTTCAAGGTTTGTTTACCTCACTTAACTGTTTGTCTCTTTTAACACTAAGTTTTATGTGGTCAGGTCAGAGCAACCACAAATCAACTTGCAACTAACTTGACATTGGAATATTTTGGTGCTGTTGGTGCATAAAATAGTACTAGTATAAAGTTGGTGTACTTTGGCGCACCAACAGCACCAAATGTTTTTTGCATCTTTTTATGGCAGTTGGAGCTGGGATAATTCTGACGTTACATGACCCAGCATAAAACATTAGAACGCCAATGTCTTTCTCAACTGCCCGTTGTGGCCTTTATGGTAACTTGATCAATAAAATTTCTAATATAATTATCTCTGCTGTGTGGTAAAAACACTAAGGAGGTTTAACGCTCCCTGTAAAAGCAGATGAAGAACACGTTCTACAAAAAATCGCTAGTTTTATAAAAGTACAAAATGACTTCATTTAGTAACCCAAGCGTCTGAAAGAACCAACTTAATTATTTGAGCGCATATGGCGACAGAGCATATAAGCTCTTTAGAGACGCTTGATCAATTGAAGCAAAACTATTTTTCTGAATCAATGAAAATTGATATTATAAAAACCCTTAATTCTTTTATGGAGTTAAGAATTAAGCCTTACTAGAAAAGTTACCTCCTATCAGTTGGTTTAAACCTATTTTGCCTGTCATGCCGACTAAATAAACATTGTAGGCCCAATTCCCATTTTTAAAGAGCAATGTAGATATTATTGAAGCCATTGAACAACTCATCAAGTGGATGGAGGCCAAAAGTTCTTAGAACTTATGTGACACAATGATGGCTAAATTCATTTTGTGAACAATATTGTTATGAATGCCCACAATTAATTTTAAACAAATATTTAACCTTTATAAATCTCATTTTATTAAGAAGTGAACTGAAAATGATGGGTATTTGAGTGATTTTGTCTACACCATATTACCCTGAGACCATTGGAACCATGGAACAAGTAAATAATACCCTTGTAGGAATTTTATTAGGTTAATTACTGACATACCTTCAGTTTGAACTTTTTTGGTTATTTTTACCAATAATGTAGCATGCCATTCAGCAACATGGCACTCGCCATTTCAATTATTATATGGAAAACACCATGTACTAGCACTATTATGTACCCACGTGATAATGAAGAGAATGAGTCCTATCTTATATCTTGAGATATTCTCACAGACCTTAATTCAGTTAAAAGCAAAGCCTACTCTAATTCTCTGGATCAGAAAGTTAAGACTCAGAAGTGTAACCAGTGAGGAGCAATGGACCTTATATACCTTTATCATAGATAATTGGCCCTGTATTATGATAACCATATTTGGACGGACAAGTAAGCTAGAGAGCATCTGACAAGTGCCCCTTTAAATCTTAGAGAAGACGTTCACTGACGCCTTTACTCTGAGGGATCATATAAAGGTTACCTTATTAACAAGTACATGTTAAGTTCCTAAAGAAGTACTGGAAAAGCTCTAGGCCTTAGAGCCACATTAACCTATAGCTTATTTTTGACCCCTCAACTTGATGTTATTTCATGACGTTTGTACAGGTGGGGTGAGAGAATTGTTGCAAGGTGGCATGAACAGCTATGTGAACATTTATTTGTTTTAGCTAATTTATATTGCACAAATTTTATATTGAGGCAGCAATTGGTTCAGCTACTAAGCTGATTTTTATCTGAGCTAACTTACTGATGACACGTTGTCAGGATGAGTTGCAAACAAAAAATATAATAATCAGCATTGGCAAGCATTTATCAATTTAAATTATTGTGAAAAGTAAAATTTATCCCTTGGCATCCCAACAGTGATAACCTTAAGTCACTAATTTATACTAACTTACTTTAGGCCTGCAGCTTATTAGAATTCTATTTTGTTTTATTAGTTTAGCTCCTTTGCCCTCCATTTTGCCATTAAAATATGGTAAAAGTTTTATAATTATTATCTTTGGGTTTTTCAGAGACTTAAATCTATTTGTTTAACTTTATTACAGTGTAAATACCCAAGTCTAAGCCTTAAGTCTTTTAACTTTCCAGAACATTGTATGATTGAGGTAAACTGACCAGTGGATTGACATTACTAATAAAATAAAATGAAAAGTTAAAAATGGGACAAAAAGCTAAGAATGAACAAAACGTCGCTGAACCAAACAAAAAATACAGCCAGGCCTTCAACAATGAACTGCTAGCAGACCAGGGCGGTGGAGGAAGGAAATCAGGTGGCGATTTTTCAGCTTCATCAGCACAAAGCAAGGTGTGGGATCATCCAGAAAGCAAGGAGGTGGGCATCAAAAGTATGGGGTCTGTTTATACCCAAGGGAGGGCCATTAAAGAAACCATGCACTGCAACAAAGGCAGTAAATTAGATTGCAAGATCTTGCTTAACCTTCAGACATGCTTTAGCGAGCTTAGTGAAGATTACAATATAGGTGCAGATTATTGATTTTTGTTGTTAAAGCCACCGCTAAGCATTCATAATAAATTTGTGGGTAATTTTGTAGACTTTGAAGAAGTCCGCTTACCTGCAGCAGTAAGGGTATCTGGACAGTGAGAAAAAGTGGACCCTCTGCCAGCATTGCAACATACTTGGCAATAGCTCGAAAGAGCGGATGGCAGTTGGAGAGGAATTTT
Organism: Massospora cicadina; assembly: GCA_022478985.1. Taxonomy (NCBI): domain Eukaryota; kingdom Fungi; phylum Entomophthoromycota; class Entomophthoromycetes; order Entomophthorales; family Entomophthoraceae; genus Massospora; species Massospora cicadina. The sequence continues at coordinate 81,817 of JAKSZP010013319.1, read as the reverse complement.
GTAATGAGATGGTAATTGAAGTAAATGATGTGCCGTTAAATTGTAGGATATAAAACTATGGGGGAATTGGTCATCATAATATGTCTGCATAACCATATAAGAGCATAGGAGGATGATTAAATAAGATCCTTAAACAAAAAAAACATTAGCCAATAATGCCCAAGGTTTTCTTGAGACTGAATATGGGCATCAGCTGATTTTGTGGTTTAATTGCAAATGGGAGGAAGCTTAGATATAATTCTGAGTCAATTCTTTATCCTTATTGGATGTAATGATTGCAGTTCTGGACTGAGGAGAGGTTTGAAAGGCTGTTTCAGAAACCGCTGCAGCAGCAGCTTTGGGGAGTGGGCAGGATGGTACCCTAGACAGAAAACTTTGAGAGGGGCAGCAGATTGGGCACCAGCAGAGGTGGACTCAGATCAAGCGGATGCTGTAAAGGAGGGGCATTTTTGTTTCAAGTGAATCAACTCAAAACAGGACGGACAGGCTTTCTAGAACATTTATGCAGATGAAATTCTATTCCTAAAGACAGTAAAGTTAGCATATAGCTGGCTCCAATAAAAGATTTTGATTTTAATAGCATATAGTGAAGGATTATTTAACTGATAAGAAATCTATTTCTTTAGTAGTGAAGCCTACCTACAAGAGACAAATGAGTGTTAGCGAGCTTCTGGCCACAACTAGTGCATATGGACTATGGTGTGTTTTCCCTAAAAATATCTATTTCTGGTATAAACTTGTAAAGTTAACTAGGTTTTTGTGTGTGATTGCAGAGCAACTGTCTTCATATACCCTTTAGCTTTAAAAAAGACCCATGACCTTCAAAATCTGAAGCCTAATCATTAAATTCAACACCAATAACTACCCTTTCCATTTTGAGTGCCAGTAAGTTGGGTCCTATTTTCTCTGGGCTCATACAAAGTGTTTTGCCGAATTAAGTAAGTAGCTTATTAACTGGAATTACATAAAGGTTCCAAGGCTCAACCTATTTTCATGTCTCCTAGTAAGTAAACTTGAGAGCTCTGTAGCTGACAAACCAGGCCTTCTTTGCTCATATAGCCCTGTGGACTATGAAATTAAGACCATCCTGTAAACAAAGATCCTTAGGAGCAAACCTTTACGCTTGATTAAATAAGTGGAGCCCATTGAAGAATCCACCTGGAAATCAGAGGGTTACTGCACCCAATGCCCCTAAAGATCAAGAAATTCTTCGCCAAGGAGGTCATGAACTTAAATGCGTGACTTCAAAATCCAGGCTTTGCTTGGAAGTAACATAACTTATATATTTTAAATTATAAGACAAGTTATATTCATCCACAATGCAAATTATCATGATAGAAAACAATGAGCTTCAACAAATCTATTTAAAATCTTTGTCCTTTGGCATATTAATAAAGCAACGCTAGGTCTCTGACCTTGACTACATGATTTTGGCATTAAATCCCAAAAAATTACCGTTAAACTACTGCACCAAATAACTTATCTGGCTTCAGTTATCTCATATTTTTGAAATTTACTAACAGCAATTAATATTAAATAAATCTCTACTCAGGTAAATGATTCAAACTAATGACCCAGAAAGCTTAAAGTTATTTACTAGCAAATTAATATAACCAGCTTTTTCCCAATATATGCTAGTCTCTTTTCTAATATCTTGATAAAAGCCCTTTTATAATAAAATTGAATTTTTGGACCAATATTAAATTTTAGCATAAAAAAATTTTCTTTCTGATTGACATCTTTTTTTGAGCGAATTTACAAACTAAAGCAGAAAATAAACAATCTTGAAGTACTAATTCACAGAAAAACCATGATGTCCTTGGCCCAACCGCCACTGCTTCAATATAGGCAATGATGAAACCCCGTATCTTTTTCTGCCCAACGGAAAAATTGTTTGAATTAGATCACCCATCCCCCAATCCCTCAAGTTGATATAATTCCTCCACAAGAATCTCACCCTCCACTTTGCATAATCCCAAGCTGTGCCTTGCAGCCACATTGTCCTACACCAAAGCAATAATTGATTCAGCCTCTGGGTTTAGTATGGCAAATTTTTTATACAATGATAAATAAATAATAGAACTTCCCAGTCGCTTATGCAACCTGCAGGATTCATTGCCTTCCACCCCTACAAGGGGTATATTGACCTTAGATTCACCTATAATAAGATGCTGCAATACCAGCTACCATCTCCCTGGTGCTCCAGGGCACACCATCTTAATTAATAACATCAGGTTTCCCAGTGACACCACTCTTATAGGTCTTTTTGTGGGCCTCCCCACCCACCTCCCCCCTGACACATTATACAATGAACTAATATTTAGATTATCAGCATATGGTGTCAACCTCATCCTGCAATTTGTGGTTCCAAATGAAGCCAACCAACTCTCAGGCCCTTGCACTTGTGACTATATGCCCAATTTCAAATTAAATCACCATCTTGATTCCTACTTGCACCATTTTCCACTCTGCCCCTGATCACCCTTTCTGGTCCAGAGTAGATGGAGGGAGCACCATATGCCCCGTCTGTTTTAACCTGGACCATTTGAATCAGGGGGCCAACATAGCCTGAGCTGCAGCCACACGCCTGACTCCTCCCATAGTGCTCCCATACTGATCCCAGAAACTTTCTTCAAATGGTGCACAATCCTCCCTCCCCCACCCCAAAGCAGTAGCTGAAGATGCCACTGTTCCAGATAATCAGAGACCTACTTGTAAAACCTAACCTCTTACACCAACAAATTGGGATCCATCATGGACCCTAGTTAATTAAAAAACACCCAGACTCCCAACCCACTCCACTCATATGCCAATTACTAATTATAATTACCCATAATCCCTGGGATTATTTGGAGGAAAATGAAGATTTAGGTAATCCTGTCCATTGAGTTGAGACTCCAGGCCTAAAAATATACTTAAATGCTTTATCAGTTCATTTCCCACCTTGGCATTATGCTTCATGCAACGATAATTAAGATTATGAAATGTTCACCAACTTACCAAAGAGGCTATTGCCTCTCCTGATTATCATCCATCCAAAGCTGTAGCAAAATCATTCCCAGTCTTAGCCAAAGGCTTACCCCCCTGAATTTCCCAAAATGTACAACACTTAAAAAAGAGCACCTTCAATTTTACCAAGTTGCTAGTAAAGAAATACAAAAAGTTGTGACAGTCTCAAAATTGGCCCTCTAACCTGCATCACCAGCAACAACATCGCCATCATCTCAAGCATCCCCAAAGTTCTCCTTGAGGCTGAAAAATCCCTTTTAAAATACAACAACGCCCTCCTCATAGCACATAAAGAGTTTCAAGCCCCATATTGCTACTTCAACCTCCATTTTGATGGTGCACCCACACCCATGTTTAACTCTTTGCTGATCTTTATCCAACTCAGAGGAGGACAATGAGCCTCATGATCCCCATTACCCTCCACCATGGACAGATATAAGGTTACCACATCTGACCTGGTTGAATCATTTTAGTTTTATGATGGTTTGACTGATCCATTCATCTCATTTTTTGCCCATCTCTTAAATATTTTTCACTTTAGACTACTTGCTCCTCTTAGCTCCAGTAATACCCATCCCCTTGTCAGCTTTCAACAAAAAATTAAAATTAAATAAAACTTTTAAACAAAGTACCTGGATACAGATGTGGTGTGCTGGCACTAGTTTTGGAACCATGACACCTTGCGCTTATCCTGTTGTCATATGTTTATACCTTGTCTGTAATCCCTATTTGTCAAGTAAATTTCTTATGTTCCAAAATATCTGGTGTGTTGCACCTTTATTGCCTGATCTTGCATGTGGGATTTTCTTCCATATAGTATAGAAAGTGATCTTATAAAAGCAAACCATGACATTTTTCTAGCCCCATACAAAGATACATTTAACTTGATGTTAACCCTTACCTCATGTACATTCCTCATATGGCTTGTAGTTCACCTTAATGGTGGATATGGTTATATTAAATTTTCTTTATATTATTACACTAAAGAGGAGGACAAAAACATATGTATATGGATGGATGAGATGTTATACTATGTTTTGGATCTTCAAAGAATCATTACAGATCGCTTCAACCAAAGTTTTTCACAGAAGGCTGATAATACCTCGCCAACATTCATGGATAAATGCCATATGGCCAATCTACAGTTCATGACTCTTATCCCCCACTCTAAGTATATATCTCCCAGGCTTTTGCCAAATATTGGGTTTTCTCAAAGCTTAACTTATTAACACTTTTAATTAAATAAGTATAAGGAAAGGCAAGAGTGGTTCATGGCTATCCTAAACAGGAAATAGTGCTCCAATTTAAGCTGAAGCATTTTAGGTTAAATACGTCTTGCCAACCTTTCAGCCACTAATTAGTGATACACTAGATGACTGCAGGTTCTCTTGTGATGTCACTTATATAGACAACAAATTATTATCCCCAACTAAAAGCAACATGCATAGGTCTTGAAATCATTGATGGCTGCTCTCCACAAGGCCGGCTTCTTTTTCAACTCATATATTTGCAATTTTGTTAAAATAATGACTTTATTGGGCTCTCACTCTTAAAAATAGATATGCTTTACCCCATGCAAATTGGAAGCAATTTACTACCCTCCTTTACCATCTTTCCAAAAGACCTCCAGATCTTCCTGGATACTTTCAAATTCTGTATTTCTGCCCTGACCTCGCTTAGCTGGCGGCACTTCTTCACCCTTTGTCTGTAAAGTTACCCCTTTTTATAGACAGAATAATGCCAATGGAAGTTTGAGTGTATTTAGTATGTATTCATCTCAATTCTAGTTTTCTACATGCTGACACGTCCATGCCCTTAATTGTGACTTGTGACGCCTCTTTAATAGATGTAAGTGCAGTGCTGCTACAAGGACATGATGAAGTTTATTATCTCTTTTCTTTTTTCCTACAAGATTATATCTTTTCAGCCAGCATGAAGATTTTATAACAAGGAACCAAAGGAAATAGCTTAGACGCTAACCATCTGGTGGTACTTTCTACAAAACATAACACAAAATTACCGTAAGGATTGACCATCAGTCCTTAATGACTACCAAAGATATCAGAAGCTAGAACATTGTCAGTATCATACTACCGCGACCTTTAGAACATCCATTTTATCATGAGGTGTACAGAAGGCCTCTGGAAGTCATAACTGACAATTAATTTATAAGTTTTCTATTTATTCCAACGTGCATAAAATCCCCAACCTCGCCAGTTTCAAAACACAGTCACATAATCACTATTCTTGCACACCTTTCTTATTTTGAACCAATTTGACTTAGACGCGCTCCTCCTTTCTAAAATCTTAGCTGCATAGTCATCACTTATAGAGGGATGTGGATGTACAAAGGTTGGGAAACTATCTCCCTCAAGCTAGCCCATCAGCACTATAGAATAAGGTGATAATATTTGAGATAGAGTCTGAGTCTCTACTTTCTTCATCAACTGATTATACCTAATATATTATGATCCTCAATCGATGGACCACCCTAGGATAAAAAATTGTTGTGTGATCATCAAAAAGACTTATAACTGACCTGATCTTCATAAGATATTTTTTACTTAGGTTGTTACTTCCATTACATGCTTCATTTAAAATCAGAAAGGTTAAGTAGAAATAAGCTCATACACCCCTTGAAACCAGATGAGGTCACATGGATTCAGTCTCAGTTAACTTTATTGTGTTCCTTCTTCCTTTAAGTTTACAATGGAATTGATGTATTACTGAATTCTTTACTAAGTATAGCCTCCTTATTTGTTATCATAACACTGTCACTCCCAAAGATTGCAATCTAATTGTGTCTCAGGTGTTCTCAGTTTTTGGTCTTTTTAGGAGAAGGTTAGTAACCTTGGGCATCAGTTAACTCATAATTGTGATGCACTTCTCAACCTTTTTTAAAGTAAAGCCCGCTGTTCTACTGCCTATCATTCTCAGTCTAACAATCAAATAGAGAGGGTAAATATGACCTTGAAGCAGTACTTACCTTGTTACGCCTCAGCCTGAAAAAGACAACTGGTCCTTGAACCTCCCTTTGGCAATGTTTTTATATAATAATGACGTGCACATTTCTTAGTTTCATTGTTATGCAGCCATTCTGGGAAGCAATACCTCATTCCACATTAAAACTTTCTTGAATCTTACTGTTATAGAAATAAAAAATGCTTTAATCACATATGTAATACCCTGAACCTCGTTTGCAATACTTATCAAAAGTATAGAGGACTGGTTTCACAATTTAATTTTATCAAATTATTTCATTTGTGTTGAAAAGAGACTTGTGTTTAAACACCTTCTATTTCTGGAGCTCAGTTAAACTACTGTTGATGTTTAGTGCTGTAACTTATTAGTTATGCCTGACCATTTATCAGATCAAAAGGTTTTTATCATGCGCAGCTGAAATTCTGCCTACCCTAGGCTCATTCTCCCCTCATTCACCAAATTTTACTAACGCTTGATACAAAAGCCTGCCATAATTCCAAAAGAACCCCATCTTGATTTTAATAAGTTTCTTGACAGTATTTCGTGGCTAAAACTTTTCTTTTTAATAGGGATTGTCAGGACTTAGGCGTTTAGACCACTTGTCCCTTTTTTAGGCCAGGAAACCCAGAGTTACTGGGTGCTGTATTTTTTTGTAATTGCTTTCTTTGGCTGGAAAATCTTTCTTCAGGTTAGCGTCCATGGAGTCGTAAGGTCCTAAAGTTTCCTTAAATAAATAGAGTAGGCCAATTTAACTTAAAAAAGGCAAAATAAAGAGTGAAGTTTATTTCTTAAAATCATCGTTATAAGGGAGTTTTACATTAAATCTCCAAGCGTTCAAAGCTAAGATCTATACTTGTTACCAATCAGAGGATTTTGTGGCAGCCAGCCATATCGTCAAATAGGATTAGCTCACCGCATGGATTGGTTTCAAACCCCAAGATTATAAAGCTTTAGGGAAGCAATAGTCAATTGCATAAGTAAGGGTTGATCCCTAATTTCAGAAGGCTGTAATGTCCATCAGGAATTATCCCAAATAAATGTTTGGGCTATTTCGTCATATTGGGGTCAATTTCCTTCAGCTGACACATCCAATTATCCAATTCAGGTAGGAATTCTAACAGCGCCACCCTCTAGAGCTTGCCATAGAGGGGAAATGGATGGAGAAAATGACTAAGTGTGCGGTTTACTATGGTACCCTGAACAACCTCTATGATTAAGTGTTCATTGCCCCGCCTATAAATGACTTTGTAGGGGCCCAACTAGTTATTGCCCAATTTGTTATAACGTACATCTGGCTGATGGTGGTAGAAAATGACTAGGCCACCTGGTTGGAAGGTGTGCAGAGGTTCATGTTTGTCATTAAACAAGTTGTTTCTCTACTAGTGGTAGTATATAAATTCTTGGAAGCTGGGGCCTGAAGTTGGATAATTTTGTTGGCAATACTTTGTATAGTGACTTCAGGGGCTTCAAGGGAGACTTGATCAAACATAGCCTGCACTTTAGAAGGCAGCTCAAGATTTCTTCCAAACAACTCTTGGAAGGGCGACAACTTAACTATTCAATGATAGCTGATTCTATAGGCCATAATTGCACTAGGCAAATATTGGGGCCAATGAAGGGGGTCAATCATAGCCATTTACCGGAGGGTTGCAGTTAGAGTAACATTTTCCCACTCTACCATTCCTTTGGTTGCAGAATATTAGGGGGTGAAAGATACCTTAGTGGATTCCATCAGTTTGGCTAAATCACTCACCAGCGACAATTGGATTTTTCCCATTATAGAAAATAATTATGTTAGGTCACCCATGCTGGGTGATAATCAAATTGAATAAAAATATGGCGGCAGCTTTTGCTAAAGCAGAGGATAGTGATACAGCTTTGATCCACTTAGTTAAATGATCTGCTACTAGGAGGAGGAACCAATGACCATTAAGGCTTAAGGGAGAGGTCCCACAACATCAATATTGATATTATGGAAGGTTTCACAGGGTGGGACCACAGGACGTTGAAAAAGGGGATTAGGTCCAGATTGACCTTTACATACCAGGCAGGTCTCTAATACTTCATGAATTATAACAAGCTTCCCTCTCAGTAGCATTGAGTATTAAGCTACTGGTAAGTTTTCTACATTCCCTGTGGCCAACTTGCCGCTGTCCCTCAAAATGATGTCAGTCTGAGCTGAGGGTTTTATATAGAGCAACCATTTTCAATATACAAGTTTATTCAATTTTCATTTTTAATTAAGAGGTTTACCAATTTTTTTGTTTATCCTATTTTAATAATCAGGAATCCACCTTTCCATAAATGTTATTGGTTAAGAGGTTGTAGAGTTAATCCTCTTCAGGGTCAGTTAGAGTTCATATAGGGAGCCAGGATAAACAATCCGCATTTTGGTAGATGGTCCCTGGTTGATGAATGGTGGAAAAATCATAATTTTGAAGCTTTAACGCCCATCAGACTAAACTCATGTCAGGACCTTCATTTGTTGTACCTATCACATTAAACATGATTGGTAATTAAAGCAAAATGATTCCCATATAGGTAGGGCCAAAACGCTTAATAGCCAGTAGGACCGCCAAGCATTCACATTCTGTAACACTATAGTTACGTTCTGCTATGGTTAAATTCTTTCTATAGTAGGCGATGTGATAATGCACTAAGTTTTCATGCTGAGATAATATAGATCCAATAACTATATTGCTAGCATCAGTAAAAGTAAAAAAAGTTTCACCAAAGTTGGGATGTATAAGTACCGGTGCATGGTATAGAGCTGTGCATAATAGATCAAAGGCCTGTTGATGCTCTTAATCCTATGGAAGGATATACACTTCTCTAATAAATATACCCCAGGATCAGAGGTGTAGGCTAGATAGGGAATAAACTGGCAATAAGATACCAACATCCCCAAAAACCTATACATTTCTAGAAATTTAGGGAGGACATCTTAGAAATGAATATAACTTTATTATCCATTGGGGTATTCTGGCTTTGCCTACCTTATGGCCCAAGTAATCCATTTTTGCTCTGAATAAAGGAGTATTTTGACAGCTTTAGTTTTAATGAGTCTTGCAGTAACCGTTGTAAAAACTGCCTGAGATGATATATATGCTTGAAAAAGTTCTTAAAAATGGTAATATTGTAAAGATAAACTATCCCACACCAAAATATTTCAAGTCACCTAAAAGTCCGTCTATGGTGCGTTAGAAAATTGCAGGGACACTACATAACCCCTGCGGCATTCAAAATGGGCTCTAATAGTCCTTCACTTGAAATAAGGGCACATTTTTCATGGTCCTCTGGTAACAGATTAATTTGCCAGTACCCACTGGTGAGTTCCACAACTGAGAAATAGTGGGACCCCAACATCAAGCATAAGGAAATATCAATACATGGCAGTGAATATCTATCATTTCTTGTGATAGAATTGAGGCAACAATATCCATGACAACATGGTGGCCAACACCCTTCTTCCAAATTAAAAGGAGCAGAGAAGCCCACGGGCTTTTAGAAGGCACAAGTGCCTAGCCTCCAACATTTGCTGAAACTTTAAGGCCACTTGCGCTTACTCTATTTTAGATTTTCTGTATGACTGAGATTTAAATAGAAGGTAATCATGGTCTCAAATTTAATAATTTACCCCTGACATCCTTCCATAATCACCTACCCCTGAAGGAAAAAATATTGCAATACTCCTCAAGGAGATCTTTGATGTTCTGGCGTTCAATAGGGGTGATATTGTCTCCAATTCTACTTTTGGCTAGAGCTATGGTGGGTAGGGGATCATATCTTAAATCTTGTAAGGAGCAAAAACAACTCAGGTTGGCAATACTTTCAATGGGACATTGTTTTATGTAAGCAATAGGAGCATACTGAGGGACTTTTAGGGTTTGATTTGTTAGATTCACTAATAAGATAGAGATAAATTTCCTGTAGGCATAATCCAAAATCCCTGGGCAGGTCAACTCTTCTTTGAGTGATGGGTTTTGGTGTCCACTTAGCTCCAAAATTTAATTAGGAGGGATGAAAATTTTGATCACCGTATCCACAGTAACTTACAAACCAGAGGATATTGTAATCATATGGGGGGCATAAAGAGGTATCCCATCCTTGGAGTCCACAGCCTCAGGGGTAACTTAGTTTTCCTCCTAATACTTGATATTAGACTTTACAAATAAAGGATGTATATTCAAGGAGGCAGGTTTGTTTTTTTGGGCTCCTTTACTCTTGACTAGGAGTTTAAATATTAATGGGGTCCAATACCCTAATAGTGAAATGTATTTTTTATGGTTGATGACAAAGTTGATTTCTGCATCAATTGGACTCAATAAGCAACTCGTAATTATTGTTTTCTAATACAATAGTGGTGCTATAATTATAAGCTTTTGAAATCAGAGTAGTAAGGTTGAATACTCCCCAATTGCCTTAGTCATCTGATTACTAGCCGTCCCATATCAGCTTTGTGAAATAAGTCAGGAGTCATTTTTATTTTCTGTATAAGTCAGGAGGATATAATGGTAACCGGTGAGCCAGTAACAATTTTGCCAAGAATTTAACTTTATAAAGACTACCTCTACTCGGACCATTAAAAAGCCAAACAGTGAATTAACGGACAATAAACCTTTGTAGGGGTTTTATAGCAAAGCAAGTGGAAAAAAAAAGCCACGGCCAAGCTCCGAGCTATTCATGATTTTAAAGGTTTTATCTGCCAGCGCTTGGATTTCCATAGAGAAGCTGACCTCCAAGATTTGTTTTGGTAACTAACCACCATAAAAATAGGAAAGCTGAAGATCTTTATTTCCTTGGATAGAAAGGGGTACGTCAACATTTTCAGGCGCCACTAACACAAAGCATCCTGAGTTCTGGGCATAGAACAAGAGATAGTACAACGATCCAGAGGCAATTGATTGTTGTCAACATAGGGAGCCTCCTTCCCCATACATACTGATCTTTTGACAACTTATGTTGGAAGATGCGACAAGAGTCTGCAGTATGGTTGGTTCTTTTGAAAAAGTGCAGAATAATTCAGGGGTAGGTGACTTGGGGGGTGTAACCACTTGCACTTGGGGCTAAGGCTTAATTTTATTAAAATTAGGGGGCTCAGTGGTTTTGAGTAGGTCATTCAGAATCTCCAAAATGGCTTCTTTGATATGGAGGAGAGACGTCTAGTTATACTTTACCGTTTTAGGATAAAGCAAATTATCAGGCATATTTTTAAACGCTGAAAATGAGGCGTTGATTGTGTCATTTTTTGTTAGATGTTCTTAGTGGCCAACGTTTGAGCCTCAAGATAAAAATGGTGAGTGAACTCAGTGACAGTTTCTCTCCAATTGAGACTTATTCCCATAAAAGTTTGCTGTTGATTGGGTAAAGTTAGGTCCCAAATTTCTAAGGCAAAACAGTCTTAGAGTCATCCCAAGTCTTGCAATGCAATAGATGAGGTATATAATGTCTTGGGCTACACAACTGAGACAGTTAGTTAAGTGACTGAACCGTTGGGTGTTGGTGTCTTATTCCATAGTACTTTAATAATAAAATAGGAAAGAGAAGATACTCCCTTCGCCTAGTACTTCTCTTTGAACAGCGGTTTAAACGTGTCACTGGGGGTAATTTTTGGTTGACATAGATTGACACTGGGGGTGCATTTTTACCTGAAGAGGAATGCTATCGTTTGGAGATATGTGATGGTGGAGAGCGTCCAGATGACTTTGTAAGTCGTTGACATCTTTTAAATTTTTAAATTTTATTTGGGGAAGGCTGACTAGGGGATGAACACTTCCAATAAGATATTAAACTAATGAAACAAACTTCAGTGAGAGCAAGGCACCCCAGAGAAGCAAACGCTATCTCCTGTTACCAGTGGGAACGCCAAGAGAAGGAAGGGGGGCTACATGTGTAGGGGCTTGCGCCACTATTGAGCACGTATGTAGAAAGGGGTCTGAAATGATGAACCAAACTAGGAACCAGGATGAGACCATCTGGCGGTAATGGTGTGGGAGGTACCTTAACATTCACGCTTGAAATTGGTCCACAAGGTGCGACTGGAACCGGCGTAGAGCTTCCTGGAGGATGGGAGTGAAGCCTGAGATAGCTTCCAAGACGATTGTGTGTAATCCACATAGCGATTGCAACCACTAAGGCACAGAGGGAGGGTGGTAAAGGGGAAGCCATGGAAAAAGCGAAGATGTCCTTAGACAGGCTGAAGGGCTGTGCCTGATCCTGGCGAAATAGACGCTGTACCTCATGCCATATCGCTTTTGAGGGAGGGAACTCTTCCAGGCGGTGAACCAACGTTCCATACTAGCCACACACGACGCAAGAAAAGTGCAAAGCGTTAGAGCTCTCAGCAGTATAGTATACCCGTCTCAAGAAGCGCCACACATGGGAACAAATCTGCGGCTGCAGAAGAGGGTGGTGGGTGTACTTCCATATGGCTTTCTGGGTATTGAGGGAGTAGGGGATGTACAGCATGTACAGGTATTCCAGACTGGCTATGGTAGGGGACTCATGGGTATCACTCCGTTCAGAAATGGTAGTCCTTGACTTCCTGGGTGAACCGAGGAGTAGGGCGCCCCCTCTGGGTGGTGTGCTCACTGATGAGAATTCTCCACTCTGCACTCCACATGGAGAGGAGGATCCTTTTGAAGTGGGGTGACGTCCCATGTGGGCCTGCAGTAGAAGGGTGTGAGGCGAGAAACTTTAATAGAGAATGGGGGTGGGCAGGACTGGTGAGGCCTAGGGCATGGGAGAAGTTGGAATGGGCCGCGCGGGACAAGTGCTGGGCTGAGATCGTAGGTTTGGTTATGGCAGCGACCTAGGCGCCCTGGATTTTGGCAGCATGGGCCTTAAAGTTGAGCAGACCCATACCACCACTATGGCGAGGACCAAACATGACATCATGGCGCACTGGTGGTGGGCGGCCTAACCAAAGCCACCCTTGTAGGAGTTCATATAATGACTTGAAGAAACAAGGGGAAAAAGCGATGGCGTGGGCCCCAAACCAAACTTTAGAAAGGAACATAGATTTGGCTAGCACTACCTTGCCTGTAAATGAGGTCTGGCGGGTTTTTCAGGGAAGCTATGTGTTTTATAACGTTGTTTAAGATATGGTTTTCCATCACCATTGAGGCGTACACTCCCGTCTCCAACCACACCACCAAATGGCACACAGGGCCAACAGTGGGGATTGGCACAAAGGGGAGAATAAGCGGGGAGGGTGGGGTGGGCAGGGCAAGTGATCCTGTGCGCTAGTTGACGAAGCAGGTAGAATTTGGGGAGCTGGGGACCAGCGGGCTTGATACCAACCAAGGAGAAAAATTTCAGTTTTGGAGGCGTTAAGAGCAGCATTACTTACCCTGGAGTAAACCTGGATAGTTGCTTCAAGCGCGCGTTCATCAAGATTGTTAGACACCCCAACCACACAATCATCAGCAAATGCCAACATCTTGACTGGTGCTTGGCCTTGCACATGGGCACCAGTAAGGCGGGCATTCACATTTCGAAGAAGTAAGTCAAGGCTGAAGTTATACAAGAGTTGTACTTAGAGGGTCCCCTTAGCGTAGGCCCCTTTGAGGGCGGACTACATCCGTGAGGAAGTCAGGGCCACGCACAGCCATTGTGGCAGATTCCGTGAGCAACATCACACAATTAAACGAAATGAAAGGGGAGGTGGAACTTGTGGAGGCAGGCTCTGAGGTAATCCCAGTTGACTCTATCATAGGCCTTCTGCTGGTCTAAAAACAAGTGCTCCAGAAGCCGTAGATTGACAGACATTGGCTACAGTGTGTATTTTGTCTGAATCGACCTTTTGGGAATAAAACCAAATTGTTCAGAGGAAATGAGAGCAGAGGCAACCACCCCTAGGCAGTTTGCCATGATTTTAGTAAAAATTTTGGTGTCTGTGTTAGTGAGTGAAATGGGGCGCCAGTTGGCCAAATCCAGCCTATCCCCTTTCTTGTACAACGTTATTGTGAAGGCCTCTTGCCATCCAAGAAGGAGGCGCGTTTTCATAAGGCATTGGTTCATAGAGGCAAGCAGCAAGGAGAAAAAATTTTAGAAATACTTTTTATAAAACTCATAAGGGATGTCGTCTGGACCTGGGCATTTTCTATACAGTGCACCGCAAACATCGAACCAGGTACATCCTGAGTAACCAAATTATCAACTCTGAAAAATGGGAAACAGTGCAGATGCGTGCGCTTTTGAGAAAATTGTCCACTTTGGCCAGCAGAACTGAATCAGATCGCTATAATTTGAGTAATAGTTGTGTATTTTAATCGCCACTTCAGCCAGCATATCTGTGACGGAGTGTGTCTGGCCTCCACACCAGTGTGCAGGCCAAGCTCTGGTGTGGTGTGAAGTTTTTCAAAAAAAGTAAGCGGAACACGTATTGCCCGCTTTTATAAGTCATTGACATCATCATTTATTAATTCTACCCAATCATGGGTAGCATTAAGGGCCAATTTTGTGGCAACAAATGGGGCTAACTGATGAATTTTGCTTTTTAGCTCAGTATTTGCATCATGAAGTTTAAGTTGGCATTGATCAATGGTGAGAATTCTTTTTAAATTCCATGTATCACAGTGGGTAATTTCGCTACAAAGTTGAGGCGTTCCTGATCCAGAGAGGGATCTGACGCCTAATCATTAGTGCTCATTGTATAATAGTTGACTGGGAACTCAGGGTATACCTGGCAGGGAGAACCAGATTTGTCAGGACTAAGGGGTTTAGACCACTTGTCCTTATAATTTTTAGGCCAGAAAACCTGAAGTTCCTGGGTGCTGCATTTTTAAGTTTTTTACTTTCCTTGGCCATAAAGTCTTTACCCAGGATAAGTTCCTTAAGCGGTAAATCCCAACTATTATTTTACCCCTAAATAAGTAGAGGTAGGCCAGTTTTTCTTAAAAGTGGCAAAAAGAGTGCAATCTTTATTTGTATAGAATCAAAATTATTCAGAGATCAAGGAGGTTTTCTTGGTAAATCTCTAAGCGTACCAAGCTAATATCTATAATCATTACCAATTGAGGATTCTGCAGCAGGTTGGTCATCTTGGTCAAATAGTATTTGTTTGCCGCATGGATTGGGTTTGAACCCCAAGATTAGGAAGCTTTAGGGGAGCATAGTCAATTGCATAAGTTTTTTTGATCTCCAATGTTGAAAGGCTGTATCTTCCGTTGGGATTATCCCCAATAAAGTTTGGGCTATCGGTCAGATTGGGATTGATTCCTTTTGTCTGACACATCCAAATCTCCAATTCAGGTAGGAATCCTAACACTCACAACGCAGCTCATCGTTGGTTTGCACATGGTGCACAGGACAATTGTAAGTAAAGCGTTCTGCATTAACTAAATGGATGAAGGCGTTTTATCATCAGCCTTAGGTACTTCTGCCATTGATACAGACAGAAAAACAGGCTTATGTGGTTGAAATATTAAGTTCCCTGTAGTGAGCACCAATGTTGGAAATTTGACATAGCAGATAAAATCTGCCAAAAGCAGTACAAGAGTTAGCACCCATTGATACAATGGAAGATCTATATGATAATTGCGTCCCTCAACTATTAATATAAAATAATTAAATGTGACTAAGAGCTCCTGGAACCACAGTTTTTAATCGTCAGAATCCTTTTACCATTCAACTTTAATATCTTTAGCCTACAGAATCGCTCTGTTGATACCAACTGAAGAGCTCCCACTCTTTTCCCTTCATTTTCTATATGATGCCCATCTTTCAGGCCACTAGCTGGCCCATATTTTCAGATACTCAGCTTCACCAACTTCCATCAAATCTCATCATCGGGGTTTTTGTCAGAATTCCCATATTTTAACTAGATTTAAAGTATTTGGAGTCAACTATCTTCAGTTGTATTAAATTATAAACTGCTATAAACCTAATTCTGGTGGATAACCAATGTCCACAATCAATTCTGGGCTTATTGTCCAGTCATATCAAATTTTCCAACAGAATTAAATCTTTTACTCGTGTGCCCAACTAATCACCTTTTCAGAACACCAACTCGCTCAATACGTTGAGGTAATGCACACCGCTGGCCTTACTGATAAGGAGAACCCTCACCTCTTTATCCTTTTTCCCCATGCCATGGACACTCCAAACCCTTTTTGTCTGCCTTTGAGCGCCATATAAAGGTGGCGCTGAATTAAAATCCCCATGACCCCTCTTCCCCTTATAATATGGATGATTAGGTAATGCTGAAGCACCATGTCAGAATTTTTATTTTATCATCCTTTTGTTTGGCACACAGAAATTAAAGTTGCGTGTAGTCACCCCTCTTGGGTTGGGCACCAATATTACTAAAAATTAATATTTATTATCTTTATCTTTTCTGGGGGGTAGGAGGTGAGTCAGTAAGGGTGTATGGCTACCAACCTGAAGGTTGCGGGTTTGATTCCCACCCTTTGCACATTGACTGGAGTGCCAGCCAAAGGAAGCTATTGGCGGTTAGTAGGTTTAATAACACGAAAACCTTACCCATGACGTAACCAGAAAAATTTGAGTCCTAATCTGGAGGTGGAAAAACTTTCTTCAACAGAGTTGACCCTGTTAAGGTTTAATGTCATTTCTTTCTTTTGGTAATGCCTGTCCCCTGGTCGGCTTGCCTCAGTTAAATATAAAAATATTTTTATCTTTTCTAATTGCCAATACAGTTATTAAATTACTTTTTGATCCTAAATTCTTAGGTGGTAGACAAGCTTTTAACTTTTGTGACCATCATAAGTGTGGTAATCCTGAGGTTAAGCACCTGCGAGAAGCACCCTTGCCAGGATTTCTTTAAGTGGTGCTCACTACATGGGTCCTGTATACAACAATTTATTGGTATCAATGTTTGGAGATTGAAGATGTACCCACCTTTAGTATTACTATATGGATCAAGTATGGGAATGGTGAAGACGAGACAAGATAGACAGTCATCCTGCTCTCATGCTTGTAGGCAAATGAATCATCCGCGTTATCATACCAGAATACCACCATAATACCTGGATTTCCACTGAAGTTATTGTAGATGTAACCCACAGTATCCTGAGCCCTAAGGGACATTTTATCCTGTGAGAGAGGTTCTTTCATTGAGGATCACTGATGTTCCTAACAATGCAGAGTACTATTAGATATTTAAAGTCAACTCAATGATCTGGTAATTTATCTCCAAAAATCAGCTCTTTCTGCCATATTCCATATGATACTACTATTAAAATTTCATCACAAAGAGCTCCAGCACCACAACTACTCAAGGATCCCTGAAACGTGAATATATATATTAATATACATTGTTATCAAGATATATAGGAAATGTACAATCTAGAGTAGAAGAGAACCATAAATTTATGAAGCTTCATGATTAAGTTATTACAATTGATTCTGGTGTTGTAAAGTACATGTAAGAAGCTATGAAAGTTTTCTGTACAGAGCTGGATGAGTCCGCCACCAAGACCCAGACTTTTCTTGAGGACTTTTAAAAAGAACTTATCACACATGAAGCACAAACTCATAGCAAAATTTTGTCAAAAGATTCCATCACCCAATGAGATTTAATAAAGAACCTTCAATCTTAAACAGCAGTTAGATCAGGCCTTATAATGCATTAGGGATCTTGAGAGGCGTACTCTACAAGAAACTCACAGCTATTTTTTCACTTGGAGACAAAATCGCACTAATGAAAAATAAGTTAAAGTTGAAGACCTTCCTTGAAAATGCAAAATATTATCCCACCAAGTTATTGAATGTGAGTAGTTCCAAAGTATTAGGAACGCTATTGAAGGGGATGATCAGTTGAAGGATGTTTACAAAGGATTTAGCTCAAATGAGGACTATTGTGATCAGGTTAAACCTAATCTATGATCTCAAAATATTAGCCACCTGATGATTTGGGATGTAAGAAGATTATGGAATATCTTTTCAAAAATGTTGAGGAAGTGTGACTAATAATTAAAACTTGAGCTAAATCAATTGAATTTTTGCTTTGGGATAAAGACTCAAACATTGATTAGAAGGTCTTGATACTAAAAAAATACCTTGAAGCAAGAATGTCTCTCTATGAGTCCATAACCTAATTTTCATATAGCTTAAAGACTTGAATAGAGCCCATAAAAGAGCAAATCAATTGGCTTTCTCAATCATTTGATCAACCAAGTATATGATTTGAGGTCACTGGAGGCAATACTCCTGACATCCATGCAATCACCAGTGGTGAACCTGTTCTTTTTAGACCTACCTCTAAAAACAATTTTACACCTTCTGAGGGTAGCATCGCTTCTTTTTTGTATGTCTATAAGTCAGCCATGGTGGAGCGACTGACCACCAGAAAGCTAAACATCTCCTCTATTCTTTCAACCATATGGATCAGAAAAGTTATGGGTTCACATATGGATAGTCTCAATACTTGGGCCAAAGTTAAGGAAGCTCTTATTAATGAATTAAGTTCAATAAAAAAAGCCTGAGCATGATAAAACAGTTTACATGCTTATTTATTGGAAAAAGGGATAATCTATCGCTACTTCTTAATAATGATTCTACATTTAGACTCAGACTCTGTTAACTCTAAAATGCTCGCCCTTGATGAAGCAGTATATGCTGTTATGACTTTTTTGGCCCACATACTTGATTTGATTAATATATCATCTCTATGAAATGCTATTTCTAAAATGTTTATGACATAAAAAAATATTTGTTGGACGTTGCTATTTTACATAAAGTTGAGACTACCTGAAAAGCTCAAAACAAGCTCAAAATTTTGATTATTGAAGATCAGAAGTCTGAGCAAACTAAATTCCTAAGTGCACCTATTGTAATACTCTTGGACATCTTGAGAACAAATGTTGTAACAAGAAGGATGATATAGGAGGTTAGGGGAAATATTTGATGGATTAAGGACAGTTTTTTATTGTCGACAATCCTTTAGCACCTGAAGTTCCTTCAACTTTTATTGTACACCTAACTTGTGATATTAACACCTTCTAATAAAAGTCTGAAGAAAATTAAAAAGATGATGATTACTATATTTTAGTTTTGCCTTCTGTAAGATACATCTAATTTTATGAATGTCAAGATTTAAGATAATGGCATGGTACCAGAAGGAACCTATCTCATTCAAATTCTGGGATGTCCTGAAGCCATTGATACTTCTAGTGACGCTAATAATTTCTTTTCCTTTTTATTCGACCAATTCAACATATTTATAACCTACTAACCATCTAGGAAAAGTACCCTGAGACAGCTCAGAGTCAACGCCACAACCTATCTCAAAAAAAATCTTGCTCTTATTCTAATCTTTGGGGGAGCAATAATGAAGGTTTTAGTTATAATTCAAGATGTCAGTTTTATAAATATTCTCGTACTGGTTCATAAATCAATGTTATTTCTTCAGTTTAATTAAAAGAGATTAAGCTGGCGCCTAAATTGGAATATTTTCAGTAGTACACACCAGCAGGTCCAAACAACACTTGTGCTATTAGCTTTCTCCTCTCTGCCCGTACAACTTGGTAATCTTGTCCTTTAAGCACCTACCATGACTTTGGAAAACAACATCTATGACATGCTTATTGGCACTCAGATTATGCTTGAATACAATGGATTATTATATAGAATTTTTCTTTCTCCTTAAGTATAAGTTTCTTTGGTTATGAATAATAGAGATCCTAAGAGTATTAATATTCCTTCCAGGTTGATTATCCTGCTTCTGCCTTTTCTCTAAATGATACTACATCAGGACGAAATGAAAAAAGATTACTGACTTTGTAGATGCTATAGAGGGGATTTACTTCTATTCTTTGAAAAAATCAGAATCAAACTCAGTGAACATCGAGTTGTTGATGCTAAGATAACTTTTAAGATCCTCAGGCACTGCATTTTTTGTATATCAAGTATAGATGGAGTCAGCCCTCAAAAATTCCAAGTTTAACTTGGAATATTGGATTCAGCCTACCAACATCCTATCAGTATTTTGTATGAAATCTTATTAGAAAATATCCTTGTAGAAACATCAAGAAATAGAAAAGGCCTAATTGTTCCAATTGAGGATATTGACAAAATTCATTATAAATTGTACTATGATGAACATGGAATTTTTAACTGAAAACCTACTATGCACTATACCCAATGACAGTATTTCAAAGAAATTAACACCTAAAGAGCTTGTAAGAGCTCATTTTATAAAAGATGCTCATAGTGATGTATTTTTTAAAGATGACTCTAACTATAATCTATTGAATTTTATTGGAGTCAAATTATCATTGTGGGTGATGCTAGCCCCACTAGGGTTAAACCCTATTGCAAATCAAATGTCAAAGAGCAGCAGATGAGAAAAGAGCTCAGAAAACTTACTAAACGTTAGTTTTCTAGTAACATCCCAAAGTCCTAGTCGTCCCCCTTCTACTTATCAAGTTAAAAAATTGTGGCCACTAAGTTGTGATGGACTCTCAGCTAAATAAATACTTAGAATATAGTTATCCAATACAATGTATTAATGCGTTCTTGCACAACTCTGACCCTAACTTAATTTCCACTATGTATTTGGCCAGTGGGCACTGGCAAATGGCCCTCTTCTTAAAAGATTAAGAAAAGTGCGCGCTCATTTGTAGTGAAGGCATATACCAACCCACTTGACGTCCTCAATGTCTGTGCAATGCTCCCGCCTCTTTTTCAATTAGTAATGTATCACATGTTACAAGGCCTCAACTTAAGTTATTTTATTATTTACTTTGATGATAGCAGTTTTTTTCTAAGACTTTCAATGGTCATCTTAATCATCTTAAAGAGTTATTATACCAATTACACAAATCTAAGTCAAGATGAAACTCTTAAAATGGATTTTTAGGAAGAATTCCAATTCTATGGATATGCTATCTTTTGAAAGGGAAGATAACCTTTACAAAATAATATTGAAGTTATATTTAAGCTGCCTTAACCACAAACCATCTAAGATACTCAAGTTTTTAGGCATGTTGTAATATGACCATCAGTTTCCACCTAATTTTGCTCAACTTGGTGATCTTCTTATCAATTTTTAACCAAGAATGCTACTTTTTTGAAATTCAGCGAGTAGATTTTGAGACTCTGAAACAGTTTATTAAAAATGACCAATCTATGCCACCAAAATTATGGAGAACGATTTTATTTCTTTACAGATGCCTCCAACCACGCTGTTAAGGCTATTCCACTCAGCTTAACAGAATGGTGTCAATCACCCTGTCTCATCTATATAAAAAATTTAAATGTTCTTTTGTTCAAAATCTATGATATCCTATATCTTTCATCCAATTGTGATAAAACATTAGTGAGTTATGGTGCACAAGCCCTCAAAGGTTTCAGAATTTCAAAAATTAATATTTTTATCTATATATAAATAAAAATGTAGATGTTCTTTTGTTCAAAATCTTTGATACCCTATACCATTCATCCAAATTTTGATATAACTTTGGTGAGCTATGGTGCACATGCCCGCAAAGGTTTATGGATTTTAAATTTTTCTATTTTTATAGTAAAATAAAAGGTTTCTATATATAAAAAAAGAAAACCCTATATGTTTTCAATGGTATTCTCTATTTTATTACAGCCAAGCAGGTGAGTATTCAGTTAAATCAGTAGTTTCATTCTGCTTCCACTATAGTGCAGGTTTGGTTCAACTCATGTTCAAAACCTTTACTGTTGCAAAAATCTTAGTGTGGTATATTTGTCCCAAGGTCAACCTGCCTTGATTACTTTTTTCTTATAGATCAATAGTTTCAATGGATTTTAAGCAATTGGTGGTTTTAGGTTGAATAAGCTTGATGGTTTTAGTAAGTGGTTAGTGATTAATTGATTTGATAAGATATTTGGTTTTGGTAAGTTTTTAGTGGTTTTGGTTGTTTCATTAAGTTTAGTTTAGTTTTATCAATGCATTTAGTTATTGGTTGATTTGGTATATTTAATCATTTTAACTGAGCAGTTTAGTAGTTTATCTTTGACAGAAATCCTCAGTTTCTAATTTATAACACCACTGGCTGAATTTGGGTACATTATCAGTTGATATGATTATCCAATACATGATAGTTTTAGTAAAATAATGTTAATTATTAACAATTAATAAATTTTTATCAAATTCAACTAAACCTTTAGCCAAAATTCAATTGAATTTGAGCTCATTTACCCAACAATAAATAGTCATTAAAGGAAATTCAAATTTACAACTAATTAGGTTTGGAATTCAACCTAATCTAACTTCCCTCAATTATTATTTTCTAAACCTACCTTAAATTGACCCCACTTACCATATAAATCAAAATCGCTATTACTAAATTCCCTCATTTAATCATATCTAATTCCAATTAAGCTTCTAATATAATCTTTTGTTTTGTAAGTTCCCAACTAATTAAAGTCAGTGCAATCTGAGATCTGTATAGGTTGTTCTATATAATCACCTCAATTTATAATCTAACCAAGATTCACTACGTTGGAATTGAACTTAAATCTTCAGTACCAAATTAATTTTGGATTTTCTAAATAAAATGATGATATGATGGGAGATTTGAAGGATTAATTATAATTGAGCATCTCAGTCCAAACCTAACCTGAGGCTTTTACACAAATTAAAGTCAATTCTCTGTTTGGGGTTTTAATCAAAGTTGAGAGGGCTAAAGGTGCACATTCCAATAAGTCAATAAAATTTTTTGGTCATTTTGAAAAGTTTGATGAAAATTCTAAATTTATTAATATTATAGCTTTGAAAAGATTTAAGCGGCATTATATTAAAGTTAAATCATCAGCAATTCTATTTCCTTTTCAAATACTGGCCAGTCAGATCAATGGGATCATATATACATACACACATCTACTTAATAAAACGAATTCATTAATGTACTGACTGACTGACATCTAAAACCATTGAGTTCGAAAGATTCAATCTAATTGGGAGAGTGGGTAAGAATTGACAACTAATGTCAATTCTGAAATCATTGAGTCTGTTAGGTTTAATCTATTTAGGTAAATTTATGATCATTGATTTCATTATCCAATAACTCACCAAATTGCTCACCTAAAAATAAACAAAATCCAGTGTTAGAGTTTTAAGTAGAATATTATAGATTATTATGTAGAGCTAGGATAACCAGCTCACTACCCACGAGGGAAATAGCAAAGCTTTAGTCTGAATGGTCCAAGAATAGTGCTGGCACAGCCTTTAGGCTGTAATTGTGAGATCATAAATAAACCTAAGCAACACTAGGTAACTCCACTTGTATTTAATAAAAATGCTCCCTGAGGCGGAATGCAACTATAAGTTCACAGAAAATGAATGCATTGTCATCCTATTTGCATAAAACACTTTGCCCTTTACTATATAGAACTACATCTACTGTTGTCACTGACCAAACTCCCTTGAAATAGTTATAAAATTATAAAAATCCCACTGGAAGATTGACATAATGGGTTTTGAAGTTTCAGCATTACAATATGAAAGTCAAAAATTGCACTAAAATCTGACATAGGAACGTAGAAGGACTTAATTGTCTGCCTATCCTTCAATTGAACAGTAGATAAGCAAAAAGGTTACATGACGATTTGATGACTCCTGACATCAGGATAATGAGGACATGCCATCAATAAGATGCTACTATGACACTCAAAGAATAATTAAGTTGAAAATGGAAATTTATACAAGAAATCAGGCATTAAACAATTGCCTTATCTCTGACCTTCTTAAAAATTACCACTGATCACGGAGTCCCACGCTACCTTTGGTCCAGAAAAAGTTTAAAAAACCAAAGTGGATTAGATGCTAGTAATACTAAGGGATATTAACTTTATTATTCAAGTTTATATGCTAGTTTACTATTCAAAAAGCAATCTAATTACAAAACTAAAGTATTAAAACCATCTGACCACCTGTCAGGAATAATGGGATTTGCTCTAATGAGGGTAAAATTCAAACGTGAAATAATTTGCAACATTCAAAATGGAGTTCTGTTGCTTCAAAAATTTATATGGATCAATAAGGAAAATGAATACCTTAATGTAGATAGAAATCCTGAACCTTTTTTGAATCCGCCAATTCTTTTATAAAAGATCCTGCCATTTCAAGATCTCCTGAATCTGCTGCCTTGATCAAGAAAGATAATAAATGCCAGACACCTTCCCTTTCTGCTGCACTTTTAAGGAATCTCCTTACCCAACTTGATCCCGATTTTCATACTAAAGTCAACCCCACATGATCCTGATCGCCTCCAAATAATATAAATATCTCCAAATTATAATCAATAAAGTATGTATTAAATTATCTTAAATATTCTTCAATCCCATTTTGGTTAAGCCTGCTAAAAATGCAGAGACTTTTCCTTGGTCCAGTGAAGCTGCCAAGGGATTTGCCTTATGCCCTGCCAGAGAAAAGCTAAGTGATTTACCCTAGATTTAAAGAGAAATGCTAGGAGATATACTGTTGCTACAATGACTAATAATTATGTATCCTTTTAAGGACCAGCATTCAGATATCTTATAAAATAAAAAGCCACCCCTAACTTGCATTTTACACTATCTGCTTGGATCTGGTGGAACCATAACCTCAAACCACCAGTAGAAACTGATATCCAATATAAGAATTGTCCATTTTCCTAAATGAGTCAAGGCTGTTGATCTTCCATATTAAATGCTAAAGCCACCGCCACATTCTTACATCAACGTATCTGCTCCTGACATGAATGTCCCAGGTCTTCCTCTGTGATAATGGAAACAATTTTTACGTCTTAAGATGTAGAGATCCTGGTTATAACTATAGGCACATAAAAACTCTTTTCTTCACCCTACACACTTCTACAAAAGGTACCATGGAATAAGTTAATGGAGCTTTATTTTGTTTTATGCAGAATGTCTGCTTCAGATCCTCTACAATGGGATTAATACTTGCCAGGTACTCTCTTAGCGTATCAAATTTTTATCTTCAGTACTAAAGAAGTCACCATTTGAGGTTTATATGGTCGGGAACCAGGAATACTAGCCCTTTTAGCTAAAGATGTTTTCTCTGCTAAAGCTAGAGATCTGGAAAAGCTTTTAATAGACTGGCTCAAACATCATTTAACCTTTTTTTAGCGCTAGGTGGTCCCAACCTAAAGGGAGGGTACACCAAACTTTATTTAATCACGCCTGAGCTCCTAAGAGCTTGAGGCAAAGGCAGGGGTAAGCGGAGGTGTCAAGAAAGGGTGGGGGAAAGCTTTACCAGAGTCAGATGTCCACTTGAACTGACCTATTGGCCCATAGTGAAGTGGCAAATACTCTCAGAGCCATCTCAAATAGAACCTCAAAGTGGGTGATCATATGGGGCAGCTTCCACAGAGTGGAGTCAAAAGCGGCGCAAAGATATGAATTATGAATAGTCCATATCACTACACCAAATGCCAGGACCCTTAATAAATGGAGCAATTGGGGAGTGAGAGGTTAAACATGAAGTCCTGAACAAGGTGCGCTACCCAGGATTCTGCTCACAGGAGTTCGCGGACCTTGCTCCAGAAAGGGGCATGAGGGGGCAAGTAAAAAAGCGTTAGAGATGGGTGTCTATCAGCTCTGCACATTATGGGCAGCTCTTGTGCTGTAAGGCGGGACCCATTTGATCTCTGTCCTGTATGAGCATTCTAGAACACGCCACAGTGTATTTGGCACCTTTTCTGAGAGAACAGGATGGGTAACTTCCTTCCAGAGCGCCTTGAGATCACATTCACAGCGGGGGGTAAAAGTTCAAGGAGACGAGGCCACATTGGGGGTCTGTCCAAAGGTTAAAGGTGGGAGATAACAATCCTCTCATTGTGGACCAGGGTGTGATTCTGGGCTGATGCCGGGCTGATCCCAGGGCCACTCCTTTTATAAGGGAAGGCGTGGTACACTCATACTCCTGCCCTCTTAAGTGCAAGGAGAGCCTGATTCCAGTAAAAAAAGATGAAGGTTTGAGGCGGTGGCCTTGATGGTTTGTTAGCCACTCTCCCACAGCTGTTGGTGAGGTTCGTGGGAGCCCTAGAGAAGCCGCTATGCCCTGGCGTAAGGCTGGAGCCCATTGTGGCATTGGAGTCATATCCCAGCAAATGATGGGCTTAAGAAAACCCGTCAGTATTGAAGTGGAATGAGACCTAGTGTCCAAAAGACCTAGGCCCCCCTCACTGCAGGGTTGGGATAATGTGGTTTGAGCTGTGGGTGGGTGGTTGGATCCCCATATCCAACAGCGAAGTATCACCAACCTCGTGTAGAAACTGTCCATAAAGGGGAAGACATGAGCGAGATATCATAGTTTTGATAGAAGAAAGACATTCGCCATCAGGGCGCGTCACTGGGGGGTTATACTCCAGCAGCTCCAGCTAGCTACACGAGAGTTTATTGCATTAAGCAAGCGGTCCTCATTATCCTTGATTGCAACCCCTTGTGGTGTGGTGATAAAACCTAGATGTTGAAAGGTGTCCTGGGTAGGTTCCAAACCAAAAGGTGGAGGAAAAGATGGGGTACCAACTCGCACTATAACGGTTTTAGAAGTATTAACTTTTGCATTGGACGCCTTGGAGTAGCAATCCAGGGCCTCCATGCCAGTTCTAGGTTCTTCTTACATCCAACTGCCACTGTTGTGTCATCAGCAAAGGCTATGGTGCGGGTGGGGGGGTTTCTCAGGAACCTGAATACCCACCAGTCATTCCTGGAATAGGGCCAGAAGAGGATCCAAAGCTATGTTGAACAAGATTGGGCTCAGTGGATCCCCTTGCCGGATACCCTGTTCAACCATAACCGCTGCTGTAGAGCCTGTTGGGACAGTAACTTAGTGTGAAGCTGGGCGTAAAGCGCTGATAGTCATTTCCTAGCTTGCGGTGGGATGTGGATGCGGGTTATGGAGGCGTCCAGATACTTCCAATTTACTCGATCATAAGCTTTTTCCATATCCAGAAGCACCAAAAACCATGTGTTTGAGACGGGGTAGCTGACGGGGTTTCCAGAAGCTCATTGTAATTGTTCCAAAGCGATCTCCCTGGGATAAAGCCATGTTGAGCTGGGTTGAGGCGTGGTACTGCCCACTTAGTCATGAGGTTTGCTAGAAGCTTAGTAAATAGTTTGTGGTCCGTGTTCAATAGTGATATTGGTCGCCAGTTTGAAAGGTCCTCTCAGCTCGCTTTCTTATGGATAAGGTTCATAATGGATACTCTCAAGTCAGGAAGAACTCCCCTTTCTGCCAAGAGGGTCAAGAAGAGGGGCCGAAGGGCCTTTGTAACTGCAACGGGATCCAGTAGATACACCTCAAATGAGATATCATCTGGGCCTGGGGCCTTCAGGCGTGGGCTGTGGAGTAGAATGTCCATTACTTCTTGCTGTGCAATTGGTGGAAGAAGTTCTTCATCCGCCAAGAAATTAACCATTGGTTCCGGAGCCCCTTCAATGAATTCATGAACATCTGCTGGGCTTACCCAGGAAGCCTTGAAGAGGGCTGAATAGTAACGGTGGATCTCGTTGGTGATCTCCTCCTTATTTGTGGTAACAGTGGTCCCCACCCTCAGGGTTGCGATCTCCTGATCCTTTGAGCGGGCTTTCATCTTCTGGTAAAAGAAACTGGTGGGCCGTTCCCACTGGGTGTAGTAACGTGACGAGGTGAAGTTTGCTGCACGTTCTTCTTGCTCAGTAAGTTCCTGCTGGTATGTCTCGTGGGCCAATTCTCAAGCCTCCAACCATTGAGAGGAAGGCACTAGGCGGCAATTCCTTTCAAGGTGTCTTATTTTAGCTTCAGCACGTCTGACTTTAGCCTGGGCCGCTGTCATTTGAGCCTTAGCACAATTGTAGGCTACTTTTAGGATCCTTTCTTTTGTATCAGCCCATTTTTCTTGTAAAGTTCGTAAATGAGGTGAGGCCAGGTGCTCTGGCTCACAAATGGCTGATTTATCTTCTCTCTTGCAAACTGGTTGTTCAAGAGCCCTTGAGCAATCCTTGGCCAAAATCTTCTTGATGGTCTGAGGATTGTTGTCAGGATCACTGTGAGGGATCTGTGATCACTTATAGTGTTATCTCAGGTTATGATAGAGGAAACTCAACCAACCAGCAAGGGGCCAACTAGGGCCATATCAATCGTCAAGCTGATATTAATCTTTGACCTGCACCTTGGATCCGAGACATACAGCCAAGGCCAGATGCTGAGGGGGGAGGGCATCCATGAAACCACTTGACCTGATGAAATTTTGAAGCCAAGCTGTACCTCTTCTGTCTTGTGTGTCAGGAGGAAAAGTGTCACACACTTGACTTAATATTGTGTTGAAATACCCCATCAGCAATGTATTGCCTGGGAGTTGTAATAGAGCAAGTTCTTCCAAAATACGGTCCTGCTCTTGACCTGCATTTGGTAGGTATATGCTTGCAACAAAGAAGGAAAACTCAGGGGTTAATAATTCTGCTAATATAAAAGATCATCAAGGTATTTCAAAAATTGGTGGGTTTTCACCTGGGGGTTGAGGATAATAAGGGTCACATAGTTTGTCCAACAGGAGTTACCTCCAAATTGGTCATTACATGCTACAAAATTAGAGGGGTGACATGGGGCTCCTGGACAGCTGCAATATCCATGCGAGTCAACATGAAGTTGTGGAGGAGGTGGGCTCTCCGCTTGTAATCCTGCAGCCCATTAGAGTTAATGGACTGCAGGGTCAGGGTGCCCCTTTAGGGCCTCATAGCTGTCCCCCTCCATATCCTGGGGGGTTACTGGAGTTTCCACCTGCATCTGTAAGGCTGCTCATTTTTAGTCCTTGAGCTTGACTCTTTGCAGCAATCCGTGCTGATCAATGAGGAGGAGGATTATCCTGAGTTGATGGGGCTGAGGAGCCTGTAAGCCAGCTCAAGATACTTCCCCCGCTGCTTTGCACAGGAATATCTTGAGGATTCTCCATAGACTCCTCCATTTGTGCATCATCTGATGTATCAGAGTCCATAGGCACCTCCTTCTGTACTGAGAATGGCGTCTGAGTTGCAATACCCGTAGATGGTGGGGGTGGCAATGACTTGGAGCCTCCACCCTGACTTGGGGGTACTCCATCCCTGTTCCACCCTTGGGGTATTTTGTGTTATTAATTCGTTTTAGATGCCACCACTGGGCTGGCTTCCTCTGTGTTATCTTGATGAGAAGCAGATTTGCGCTTATTTTTGGGCTGGTGAAGGGTCTGGCAATTTAGAAGGGGTTCCCATAAGGAGAGGGTTTTCCGCACTAAGGGAATAAAGTTGTGCTTCTGGCTGTGCCTTCTCAATGGCTACACGAAGGGCAGAGAGGGTGAGATCCTGTATGGGCACCCAGTGGGTTGGTTGTGGGATTGCCGCTGCTGCTATATGGGAGCGTTTCTTACCTGTCACAGGGACTTGGATACTAGATGAGAGAGCTTGTTTACGAGCTGTACAACTATTATATAGGTGGCCCAAAGCATTACACCATGAGCAACGTGGTCGTGCCTGGTCTGGATCAACAAAGAAGATTTCTGAACAGGATCTAATGACTGCAACACGCGGGATAACTTCCATGTTGTAGGCCACCATTAGGTTGGGGATAAATGATGCCCTAGCAATATGAGCCTTCTGGGTTGGGGCATAATAGGCTGGTGTGCACAGGGCTACTGATAGAACTGACCCAAATTACATCAATCCTCAATGAAGCGCAAGCTTTAGGGATTCTGGGTCCACTGTAGTTGAAAGATTTGAGAAAGCTACCCAGGAAATATTCTCAAAGTTAGATCTAGTTCTCAGCACACGAAGAGAGCCATGAGGAATCTCAATTGTAACTGAGGCTGCACGGTCTGTATCTTCTGCAGTTGTAAACCCTACATCAATATAGTGGCTTTCCACCACTTCACGAATAGTGGTGTTTACTGGAAAAACTCTTGCTATGGTTTAAATATTTAAAATATTTCTTTGCATAAAACTAGATATGATTATGCTCATAGTTGACTCTAACTGCATGAGCAAGAGTGGACCTAGGGAGTTACGTTGTGAGCAAGTTTCTGCCATCTCTTCCTCACTTCAGCCACAAAATCAGCTTCACGAGGGTCAGTGGTGGGTGGTGCAGGCTTTAGTTTTTTCTGCCATGCGCCTGAGGCATTCTTCACTCGCTTATTTAAATTCAAATTTAAATTTAATTTAGTGGATTCCCCATGGGGGAACCCCAGATGGAGGCACTGGCATTCCTCTAATTAGAGCGCTGGCACCTGCTTGGCCTTCCAGTAGGTACTTGATTTTTTGAAGGTTGAGTGGACTTACCTGGTTTGGGTTTATTCCCTACCAATTGATTGGGTAATTATGGCTTATCATCAAACCAATTTATTACTCCAGCCTTCATCTAACCATCGGCAGATACTGGTAGAGATTTTTCAGCTGGTTGATTGGCTATTTGGCTAGTCCCATTTGAATTTTGATTTTGATGAATATTACAGCTAACTGATTCACCACTTAGTGTTGATTCAGTTGAGGCGCGTTGGTTGCCTTCCAAATAATTAAAATGACAGCCAACTGATTCACCAATTACCATAGACTCAAAATTAGCTACTTTGGGTACTATTGAAAGTGAAAAAATGATGATCAACTGATTCAACACTTTCTGACGATTCAGTTTGGGCGCCCAGGCTGATTTCCGAAGTGGAGGCAGTTGGCACAGCCATCCAAACCCCATGCGCGGTATTGGGAGCTGCAATACTCCCTACTACCATGGGTAAAACCTTATATGTGCCTCCAGGGTGGGGTGCACTAATTGGGTGACCCTCAGTCAACTCAGAGTTGACTGGGGTAGGCTGTACTGTGGTGTTATCATTTGTGATCCCCAATGGTTTGATAAAAGCTGGTCTGTATCTGCTTTTGCGGCTGCAGTTTGGGAGCGGGTTGTACAGGTTGATGCACAAGTCAGCAACTGAGGGTTTTGTGATTTGGGGTGAGTTTGAGTAAATTCAGAACATCAAAGGTGATTTCAGTGGACTTTACCACCATTGTTTGTTAGATTCGTTGAGCTAAATTTCTGGGTGATTGTAATATTTGAAAATTAAAATTTAGCCGTGAAAGAAAGGTTTAATAAATCAACATTATTTAACCTTAAACATATGCAATTACTAACATAAAATAATATGGTTACTAAAAAAAACAAGCTTTAACAAACTCATGCAACCTCTTACCACCTTATAAATATCAGATTTAGTTTTATATTGCATAATCACATTAGAACTTAAGTTTTAAATATAGAAAAATCTATAAATGCCATTTTATAATCACTTATAAGAGAGGTGATTAATATTCCACCAAATATCTAGCCACTGGGATTCTTATTATCAGACTATATGGACAATTTCTACATCACTATTCTCCCCACAATATTAATGACGGGTGTGATGTCAGAATTCTGGATGTTCGTCCTTCCAAAAATAATAGTCAGGTGTCTGATATCTTAAGTTACTCCATTAATTTTAATATTAACGACACTTTATGAAGAAATTAAAAGAACCAATCCAAAGTTTGCCTTATATTAACTTTATTCTAGTTATGCCATTTAAGGAAAAAATGGACCTTTTTATAGACCTAAAGGGGTTACAGGTATGAAAATATTATCCAGCCAATCAGAAGCCATAATAAAGCAAAATTACTGAAACAAAACATCTATAAATTTGATTTATTTTATGAATTTTAAATCATTACAAGATGAAGTCGTCACTGAATCATCTGAATTGATGAATATCTCTAAGTTAGAAAGGCATGAAGGAATTTTAAAGAGTTTCAATCATCCAGAAAATGAAAGATCAAAAGTCTCCGTTAAAACTATACTTTTATTATGCTTGCTAGTGCGTTTTTAGCCTAAATTCTAACAATTAATTGCAGGAGAATTACGTTTATCTACTGTGAGGATTATTTTAAGGAATAATTGACCACTTATTTTCAAAAATAATGGGAAAGTTAAATAATCAAAAAGTTGGCTTTATATGATTAGTATTATTAATCGTGCAGGGGTAAAGTAACAAGCACTCTAAAAATTCAATACTTACTTTTTTTAAATTGTCAAGGCTCAAAGTTCAAATTACTTAGTAAAGTCTGAATTAGAGAATATTGAGGTTCACCCTATTAGAGCTACTGAGACTTGCCTCACATTTATGGAATGACCAATCATTGTTAGGTAGTATCAATCCATTAAGTAAGCTTTTGATGTATTTTACCCAATCATTTGATGGGAAAATATTTACACCTGGAGAGGCCCCTTAACCCTATAAAAGGGGCCGGTCTCCACGGTATTGGTTGTCTTAGGTGTGCAGTATGAAGGGTATGGACCTCAGAAAGGCTCCCCAGATTCAGCCAATGATTCAGTGCAATCTGACTTCCCAAACTCGTGTTATTTGCCCAAGAGTTAATAGAATTGTTACCCCAATTTGAGAGGTTCCACTGGGAATAGTCCAGGGTCTTTTGGCCAATATTATATCTTTCACCATCTGAAACATCCTTTTTATAGTATTTGACTTTATAATTGTCTGACATTACCCACTTCAAGAGTTTTATGGGGCAATAACGCTTCAAGGACCGCCCATGGACCCGGTTGCCAATGACTTCAGAAGCAAGGGATTTGTAGAGTAGTCATCCCCTCATTTATATGTGAATTTATTGGTCCTTCCCAGATAGAACTGAGCTTTTCACTTCTAGGAGTGATGCGGTTGTGGTAATACAACATCAAGTCTGATACTTGAAAGGAAGGGAGAGGACCCTGGAGCTCATTAGCTTCTTGGTCTTCTTTAAGGACCTTCTTGGTTAAGTTAGTCATAGCCTCTAAATGTAGTTGGATGATATGCTGGGCTACCTTTCTCATAGCTTTCCTTGGGTCAGTTCTGTTAGTGATAATATCTTTCCTAGTAAGGCGGTACCCCAGGTTCTCATCCATAAAACACATGGAAAGGGGACATCTTGAGGATGCGATGGTAGCTAATCTAGTAAGCCATGAGGGCACTGGGTAAATAGAGATCCCAGTTTAGAGGGTCGGAGCTAGACATTTTGTGGAGTATAGATACCATGATTTGGTTAACTTTTTTTAAGGCACCATTTGTAGATGGGTTATATGGGGCCAAGGAAAGTTGTTGTGTTCCCAAGGAGGTGGTGAGGAGCTTTACAACTTGGGAGGTAAAGTTTTTCTAATTTTCACAAAGGAGGACCTGGGGCAACCATGTCGCTTGAAGATATCTTGATGTAAGAAGGTAGCAGTGGCTTTTACAGTCTGAGCGGGGAGAGCAAAAGCTTGAATCCATTTGGTAAATTGGTCAATCCCAACCAAGATATAAAGTTTTTCCCTGTAGTTTGAGGGAGAGGACCTACCACATCCAGACTTATGGTGTAAAATATTTTGGGGCGTCGTATTTAGATACTTATTAGGTCTTAAAGATGGATTTTTTTACAGGTCAGGCAGGCATCTAAGACTGCAGTTATGTTTCTATTATGACCTCCCAGTAATACCGCTCTTTAACCCACTTGCAGGTTTTTTGGACTCCGCCAAGCCCATGATGATGTGAGATTACATGATCACAGGAACTCACTTGGACGGCCAGAGATAGGGCAACCAGTTTGCCCATACTTTCCTATATAACTTCACACTTTCCACCTTGGTGTTGCAGGAGTGCCATGCTAGCATTTTCTGTACTGGTTCATATTCATCATCCCACACTTCAGGAGTCAAAAGGAGGTCATGCAACCTCTTTGCTTCGCTATTGTCAAGGTCTAGGACAGGCAGCTGTGTCAACCCATCAACGTTCATATGGAGCATCCCTGCTCGATGCTCAATGGTCATATCATAGTTCTGGAGCTTAAGAGCCCAGCGAGCCAACCGCTCAGTGGGGTCCTACATATTTTTTAACCACTTCAAGGATGCGTGGTAAGTAATCACTTTGGATTATGTCTCATATAAGAAAGGTGGTAGTGTTTGACAGAGAGCAAGATGGCAAGACACTCCTTTTCAGTGATTCTGTAGTTGCGCTCAGCTTTTGAGAGCATCTTACTGAAATAAACACAGGATGATCAACCCCATGTTCATCCAACTGAGATAAGATAGCTCCAAGAGCATAATTGAAAGTGTCTGTGAACAACATGAAAGGATTGCCATAGTCATGGTAACAGAGGATAGGTCTTTTTTGCAATAGCTCCTTCAGGGTCTTAAATGTGGCTTTTTGTTCAGCACACCACTAGAAGGGGGTGTTCTTAGCCAAGAGAAGTAATGGAGTTACTTAGCTGGGAGAATTTGGGGTTGAATTGATGGTAATACTCCATCATTCCCAACAATACCTATATGTTATGGAGATTTTTGGGTGCAGGCATTTTAAATGTCACTTACGCCTTTTCTTGGAGGTGCTAAATCCCATTTTGAGTGATAACATGCTTGAGGAAATCCAATTTCTTTAAGAGGAAAGTATACTTGGAGGGCTTCATCTTGATGTTAGATGCCTGCAAGCGTTGAAACACTTCCTTTATATGCGTAATGTGCTCGCTAAAGGTCTTTGAGAATACTGTAATGTCATCGAGATAGAAAATCACGCAGCTCAGATTGATATCCTGAAGAATATGATCCATTGCTGCTGAAAAGTGGCAGGTGCATAGCATAACCCCTAAGTAACTCAGTAAGTTGAAAAAGTCCCTCATTACAGTTAAGGGCGCACTTCTCCTGATCCTGTGGAGAAAGTTCCATATGCCTCTACTCACTAGCCAAGTACATGACAGAAAAGAAGTTAGAGCCAGAGAGTTGGGACAGGGCATCATCAATGCGATGGAGAGGATAGCTATCCTTTTTTATGAGTTTGTTCAGCTTAGGTAGTCCATAAAAACCCAACGACCTCCATTTTTCTTCTTTATAAGTGAAAAGGAGATGACCAAGGGCTTTGGGACGGCACCAGCAACCCAGAGTTCAACAACTGTTTTAGCTCCGTCTGCATCTGTAACTCTTCAACTTTTGATCTATGGTAGGGTTTAGTGAGGATGGAATGAGCATCCCCTAAGTCAATGGTATGCGTCCACCCATCATATGTCTGTAGTCATTATCAGATTTGGAGAATATATTGGTATAGGACATCATCTAACTATGAACTTTATTAAGCTCTGCAAGGATTAAAAATCGGGGATAAAAACAGTGGGAAGAGTGTATAACGATTGATCAGCAGGTAGGCCCATATCAACCATAGACCTGATACAGTGAACTTTTTGAATGTCCTCAATGGGGGCCAGCAGGCCTCATCTGATCTCCTGATGCTTCTTGACAAGCATGCCCTTCTTGATGAGATTCACAACAGAAAGGTTATTGGTCGCTAAAAAGAGGAATCTAGCACATATGGCAAGACTCTAGACTCAAGAGGGCTAACACCGTCAATGCTGATAAGTGCAATAGACAGTTGAGGGGGATTTGTAGGGTAATCTTCATGTCAACTACCCTTTGTTAACCCGCCTTGATTACTACCTCTTCTGACGCTTAGAAAGAGATACCCTCTAGGGAGTCCACTGAGTTTGGCAGATTTTTTGTATTCTGTCCAGCCATGGTGTAATGTAATGTTAAGTCAGAAGAGGGAAACTCAACAGTTTAAGCATACTCTTTTTAAGCTCTTCATTGGTCAGAATCAAATGGAACCTCATAGTTAGGCAAAGAGAGATATCCCTGCTTCAAGTCACTAACCACTTCAAATTTGCGCATGAACTGGGTACCAATAAGTATATCATAGGTATTGTTGGTTAAGTTCACCGCTGGGGCTGACAAGGTGAATTTCCCAAAACAAATGGGCAGATAATATTAGGCTCCAATGGCGCGAGTGTTATTTGGTTTCACAGTTCCAAACTCTTGTATATAGTTGAGGTCAGGGCCAGCTTAATTTTTTTCAAAAGTTTGGATGGCAAAACGTTCACAGAGAACCAGTATCTAGGATAACCCTAACCTCAACTCCATCAACAACGACCTCCACTTTAGTTAAAGTTCCATTCAAGTTGGGGGAAAGAGCGAAACTCTTTTTAAGATGGAGAGTAGAGTCAAGTCATTTGGAAGTTTCAGGGTAATTTTTCTCAGATAGTATGCAGGGTATAGACACACTGGTTGGAAAGGATCATCATGACAATGAGTTGGTCAGCGTCACTGGAAGTGTTAATAATCTCAAGACCACTCAATACTTGTTAGAGATAAGTTTGGCGGGGGATCCTAACCCAATCCACTTTGTCTGGGTTTAATCATTCAGATACCTCCACTTCACTTGGGGCTTCTAAGACATAGTGACCAACATCATCACAACCTCCTTCAGATTTGTCTTCATAAGGATTCTCAATGCACGTCAAGGATTCCATAAGTTGTGAGGTAAGGTCAGAGCTTTCCTTGTTGCAGGGGAGGTCCTAGGGGAGCTTAATTACCTGGGTAACTTTTTTAGGGAGATGCTGTAATAGTTACAGCTCTACAAAAAGCCTTTTATGCAGGGGGTTTGGGTTGCCCCATGGATACAGGTTTGAGCTAGTGATGGGGGATAAGATGTCAATGGGGATAGAGATTTTGCTTTAGCAGGACATACCATTGGAGGCACTTTTAAAAAACTTTCTAAAAAAGGAGAACAGGGCAAAGTGATAGCTAACTTTACCAGCTGCACTTTGGGAGCTGGAGATGGAGGGGTGCGCTGCCCTGTCACTGCTAGTATAATATGCCTATCTTCACATAATGGAGAAGCATTTTGCGGTGGAAACTCTCTCAGGAGCAGTTTTCCCAAGTGGGACAGTCATAGGAAAGGCTAGATGAGTTGGTATAGGTTCTCAACTCAGAACTCCTTGCATAGTATCACTTTCATAATAGCCAGCCACCGCTAACAAGGACTCTTCAATATCTCATACATTTTTGAAGGTGCGTTTAGCTGAAGGAATATGCATCGCTAAAGAGGGATGAGGCGTTAAACTATCTAAAATAGCAGCAATAGCATCATCTAGAGGTAGCATCTTAGCCGCAACTGAGGTTGAGCTCCACTATAAAATTGCTCAACTATAGAGGGGATCGATTTTCCTCTTGCAGGATAAGGCACATAAAGCCTGTTTTTTTCTGTAAGCTTTGTGTGAAGCCAAGTTCCTCACTAAGCGCTTGCTTAACCTCCGCCCAGGTGATGAGGTTGACCATGTGGGGAACCATTATTTCTTAAGCCATACAACTCAAGCAGAGGACGATGTACCTGAGTTTTTGCTGGTCAGTTGCTCCTTCCATATCTGATTCATAAACATACAGGAAGGATGCACTACTGCCCTTACCAGGTGTAAACTTATCTCAGAGAGAGGGTTTATGGATGGTTAGGTAGGTCCCATAAAAGACATGAGAAGAGTGCTGCTCAAGCATTTTAAGGTGAGACAAAGCACTAGCTAACAGTTGTTCTAAAGAAGATAACTTGGATTCAGATGCAGTTGCCATGTTAAAACAGAAGATTTGTGGTGTACGGTCCCCTTTAGTAAGCAACACTTGTTGAAAATTAGGCTTTTATTGTGATTGCTAGAGCGTTTTTAGCCTAAATTCCAACAATTAATTGCAGAATTACGTTTATCTACTGCTAGGCTTAATATTTTAATGGGGGAGTAGACCTTTTATTTCAAAATAATGGGAAAGTTGAAATAATCAAAAGTTAGTTTTGTATGATTTTATTAGTAATCATGCGGTGGTAAAGTAACAAACCCTTTTAATAAGTCAATTCTTAGTACTTAGATTGTCAAGGCTCAAAGTTTAAATTTCTTAGTAAAGGATAAATTAAGTAATATTGATATTCAACCTATTGAAGCTATTGAGACTCACCTTGCATTTATGGAATAGCCAATTTTTTAAAGGTAGTTTCAATTCATGAGGTAATGGTTTGATGTATTTTACCCAATCATTTGATGAGAAAATATTTGCATCTGGCGAGGCCCTCCAGCCCTATAAAAGGGGCCGGTCTCCACGGTATTGGTTGTCTTAGGTGTGCAGTATGAAGGGTATGGACCTCAGAAAGGCTCCCCAGATTCAGCCAATGATTCAGTGCAATCTGACTTCCCAAACTCGTGTTATTTGCTCAAGAGTTAATAGAAGTGTTACCCCAATTTGAGGGGTTCCACTAGAATTGACCAAGGTCTCTTGGCAGATATTATTGCTTTCTTCGTCCAAAACACTCTTTTTACAATATTGGACTTGTATTTGTTCAACAATCTGATCTCTTTTTTAAGTTGTAAATTTGGATCAATAATGCATTGACTGAAATAAGAATTTGGAACAAAATTGTGGCATTAATGAAAGTTAAAAGACATGTTGGATTCAGTGGATTGACATGATATTTATTTGGCTATATTTGATATACTGAAAGTGTTTTTGAATCTAAAGCCTAGCAATCTAAGCAAATCAACATAAATAAAAAGAAGTTTAAACCCATTTGTCTCCACATGTATCTTTTTCTAAACACTCTAGTGAGATAAAATGATTTGTTGCATAGTGTTTTATAACTAAAAACATATGAAACTCACCTCAAATTGATACAAAAATTATAATTTCTCAATCCATTTGTTCAATTGATCTGGTGGTTTTTTGCATGATTGGTTTTTTATTCAGTGCTTTTGAGTTGGGCAAATGCATTGGAGGAATTTTCCAATTGAGAACCATGTAAACTTTAATACAGAATAACAAAATTAATTTCACTTATAAATTGGTTTCCTTATTTCAAGGTGAGATCAATGGACAATTGTCACCTTGGAAATTTAACTCAGTCATCACTGAAATAAAGCATGAGTTTAACTTAACTTTTTTAAAATTTATTCTTGTATTATTTGCACTAGTCGTTGTTTGTCACTTTCAAGGTACTACACAACTTCATAGTGCTTCACTCAACATTTAGTCGCAAATTCAATATTTATGATATAACCAAGTAGTATGAAGAGGCTAGGCTGAATATACACCACAGCCTGTAGTGAAAACTAGTTTCCAGAGGCCTGTTAAATTCAGTGAGATCCAGTGGACCAAATCCTGATAAATCCCCTGGTGGCAGAGGCCAGATCAGCTTCATGCCTTGTTCAAGAGTCTGGTGGTGAGAATAAGATGTGGTGTTCAGTGGATTCTATTGGTGGTAGAGGGTAGCCAGACTTGTTCATTACCATACCTCAGCCAATTA
Source organism: Massospora cicadina (assembly GCA_022478985.1). Lineage (NCBI taxonomy): Eukaryota > Fungi > Entomophthoromycota > Entomophthoromycetes > Entomophthorales > Entomophthoraceae > Massospora > Massospora cicadina. Next base: position 42,731 of record JAKSZP010013319.1, on the reverse strand, counting down.
GACTGAACTGATGGGTATAACAATTTTGGATCTTAAGTCAAATATATATTTACCCTTATTGGATTGAGGCAACTCCTCAATTTAGTATTGGGTTGATGGCAGATTAGAACTTGGGATTCCCATTAATCTAGATGAAAATTTTTTATATTAAGTATTGCAGGATGATAGTCTTTAGCTTGGGGTAAATTCTATATTATTTAATATAAGAAGTATAAAAACCTCCAATTATTGTTAAGTTGAGTATTATTTATTATTTTTATCTTCTTTTCTGATTGTTAATACTGTTATACTTACTTTTTTGTTCTTAAATTCTTAGATATCAGCCAAGTTTACAACTTTTGTAACTATTATTATTTTGTAAATCCTGAGGTTAAGCACCTGTTAGCAGCACTCTTACAAAAATTTCTACACTCCTTTTTGATATAGGTTCCTGATATTATGGATTCAGGATCACCAAATATTATAGGGGTAGGGTTTCCTTGAGTAAATCATGCTAAGGAGTGCTATCAGATTTTCAAATATCCATGAAATTCTTATCTTCATATTGTTAAAAAATTGACTCGGATAGGAATTTGGCTAAATATCCTAGCTCCCTAGACTCTAACAATATCATAAAATTATTTCATTAGAAAACCAAGATACTTGAAAAAAATCTTATTGCCTTAGATAAAGCTATCTATACCTGCTTTATCTTGAAAAAATGACAAGAGAGGAATAAAATTTTTGTGAGAGATCTGCAGTGGAAAAATGAATAAAAGGGTGAAATGAAGAATTGGTACATAGATATTTTTAATAATTCTTTTATTTTATGACTGTAATTAAGAATTCAATGAAAATATCAAGGCTGATTCTAAAGTGAAAAGATAAATTTTTTAGCCTACAATGAAAGTATTGAACAAAGTTTTCTTACTTTTTTATTTTTCTAAAGGAATGAGCATGATATAGAATCATAAGCAACTAATATAGAAAAGTTGAATTTAACAAATGTTTTTTGTTTGTGGAATATCTTTTTTTAAAGTGAGTAAGCCTTAAGCAAATAAATGTAGAGTGAGATATATTTTTATCAGTATGTTATTTTATTCGAGGTGGGCCGACCTGGGGACGATACCGCACCGATTAGGGGAGTGAAGAAAATGGGAAAGGAGGATAAAATCCGGAAAACCTCCATGCGCGGCGTATGATACGCCAGGAACTCCATGGACCGCCTTTGCCATTCGCTATCTCGGTTCGGGGCATTGGTGCGCAACGCCAACACAGTCATAATTGTCCCCTACTAGTCTAATTTTTTGGATTGATTTAAAGCTTACCCGTTTATTGAAGCAAAGTTGCGCAAACTCTAAATAAATGTAGGCAACTTTAAGCCCATAATTCCATCAGGAACTCCAGTTGATAATTCCATTCTTTCGCAGGCACAGTATTGATTTCTGGTCGCAAACCAAAGAAAATGGCCTAATTCTAGTGAATTAAACTCCACGCAAAAATAAATTTGATTGAAGTAGATCTCTGAATTTGCTGGGCCATAAACCTTCAGCATGTAGTCCTTCGCTATGGATTGTCGTTCTGTTATCATTTCGTCTAATTTAAACAATCTCCCGCTGATTGGGCGCGAAGGGAAGGATGTTAAATTTACTTTCCATTTGTATCCTGCCAAGAGATTGCTACTAAACAGACTGCACTTATTTGGCATTTGATAGTGTGGTTGATGGATTGCGGCCCAATCAAATTAAAATAGGATCTCTTAAATAGTAATGACTTATTCTTATATCTTAACTTCAAAGAGTTAACCAACTGGGGGAGTTTCCTTGATAGTTCGAAGGCTAAACTTTGATGCCCTTTAGTAAACGCCAGTGCAGAACCAACCCAAGTTGAATGCATACCTCCAATTACTAAAGGATTGGATAGACTATAAGACGCCAGGGTTTCAAGTGTAATGACACCATTGCTCAATGGCGCAAAATCGCAAGTTTCTATAGAATATTGGAAAGCGAACACGGCTGACTTCAAAGCCAAAATCAAAGAATAAATCTTCATTCTAGTGATCCTCCCAAAGTTTTCACTTTGGTTTAAAAAGTTTACGGCTACTTAAATCTATGATCATAACATTCACTTTTTTATAAGTTCAGACACCGCATGATGTCGGAAATGCTGTTATTCTTTATGAACAATTTAAGTTCTAATTTTTTATTGCATTTGATTTAACTTGCTAGTTTTTATATTATTCTCGAGTTATTTTTATTCAGGTGTAATGATATAAATAGAGATATCTAATTGTAATATCCCATTTTAATTAAATCTACCTAGAAGCTGCACTTTGGATTTAGTGTTCTAGTTTTTTCTATGTAGTTATACCATGCTTAATAATTTAGCATACTAACTCATAAGACTTGATATTTTAAAATTGCAATTCATTGGCTACCCTTTAGTATTAGAAAGTCCAAATCATCGTCCACACATCTTCACTGGACATATCGAATCATCCACAACACCTAATATAAAGCGCAAAATGTTCATGCCGGTCAATCAATTAAAAACTTGCTTCTTTTTACAAGCATGCTACATTACTAAGCTTAAAGGCTTATTACTTATAAGTCAACTTTCAATTAAAGATATTTTAATCTTATTGTGACAATATATCCAATGATTCAAAGTAAAGACTCTAGCCTTTAGTGGTTCTCCGCTATGTATAGTTATTTATCAATTGGCAGTGATTTTTTTATAAGTAAGCAAGTTGATTCATCCAATCATCTATACAAAACATTCTGTCTCTTTCAGATACTATATTGTACTTTGTTTACATCTTGATAATAAATCTTATTAAAGCCCGTCTCATTTTTGTTTTATATCTAATTTTAAGTAGATTATCGCTAATCCTCAATTGTACCGAGAAACCTCTTGCCTTATATACCAAACCTGCGCCTAATTTTTATTTAATATTCTTTTTATAGGAGAGATTATTTATAGTGAGCAGCCAAGAAAAATAATTGTCGTAGGCTGCTATTTCTCAGGTAAGAATCTCCCCATTCTTTAAACAATAAATATCTGCTCTTAATATCCAAGTTTGTAGTAAACTTTAGTACATTGTTCAAACACTTATTATAAAGCGATCTTAAAATTCTATACATGTAGTACTGTTCTATTACCCGTAATATACCTACATGATAGTATCTGTGCCTTTAGGGTCGCTACTTATTATATACAGATATACTAAGTATAGCTATGCTAAAATTTCACCTTGGATCACCCATGATACAAAATAAGTAGTATCTGGTAGTTGCTAATTTATAAATAAAATGTTAGTAGAAAATCTGTCTTTATTATGAGACATCATTATAACGCTATATTTAACCATAAGGCTCATGCAGGAATCTTAGTTAAATGCTGGGCTTTAACCTCTAGTACTTAAAGGATAGATCTAAATATATTAGGTGTACATATATACAATTACTACATCTAAAAAGTTACTGAATCAAAAATAAGAAATTATTAGTTATATAATACTCCTTTAACAATTTAATAAAGTGCTCTGTACCTGATCAAATTAAAGCAAGCTTGATTAACTATCTTTGAGAAAGGATGATCAACTTAGTGATTTTATAAGCCTGTTATAAAATAATGTTTTATGTAGACATTGGTTTTTGACATCTAATTAGCTATCAAAATATTAAATCTTGATGTTTATTTCCTCATAAAGGTAATTTTTTACACCACAACGGGATCTTTATGTCTATCACCTGACATTATACATAGAAATTTTACAAAGTATATTTAAGCATGCTTTTCATTAATTAAAATCTTGGTTAGGCACCCTTTATATAGATAATTCTTACTATTTTATAAAGATAGAAGCAATTGTCATATGTTAAAATCTGGGCTTTATTGACTATTGTTTCCAGAAGTTAAATGCACAGGTCCAGTTGTGTCACAATTTGTGTTGCTTAAAATAATAGATTGTTGATGATAATAGTATGAAGACAATTATCTGTAGTTGAATAAATAAACCCATTTTATTGGTGGTCCAACGCTAAACTTGGAATGATCCATAAAATCTGATTATGTTGACAATTAGGGACTTCTTCCCTATCCTGGTTGAACTTAACCTACTCTCAGATTTAGAGGTTCACAGCCTTGTTTCCATCATGATGAGTCAGCAGATTTCTACAAATGAGGTCTGCTTCTCTTCTAAGGATATCCAAAACTTACTCTTTATCACACATAAGAGTCCACAATTATTTTACTACAATAATATTAGCTGACAATAAAAATAATTTGATATTGATTTAGATTTAGGGCAAGTTCTGATCTGATCTTCTTTATTAATAAAATTACTAGGAAATTTATAGGTGGAATTTGGCATTCAATTTCTTGGTTGGTGCCTCAGCCATAAAATGGCAGCCATTGCTGTTATAACCTTGTGAATTCTCTTCCAGCAATGGTCTTCTCTATTAGACTAAGGATTCCTTTGTTAGATATCCCAGAGACCTGAAAATGGAAAGAGCCTGTGGGATCCAGGGGATTATAATGCTCACATGTGCTATTATGACCTGGATTTTCACAATAATTTTGCAGGAGAAGGTTCACTCTCTACTGCTGGAATGAATATTTTAGTGGAGCTTTAGATTACTTATATTAAAAATACTAATAAAATAAATAAACTAAAGGGTTAATTTTATCAGTATTTTATTAAGTTTCCTTAAGGGGATTAAAAGAAAACCTAATAATATCTCAGTGCTTAGTATTTAAGATTATTGTATATTGAAGTAAGTCAAACAGGAAATATGGTATAAACTGGGGGCATCCAAATTTGGTAATATGGGCTTTTGACACATTGGAGCTCTCAAGGATTGCCTCACTCGGATGGAATCGCCAATGGAGAGTTGGTAGAAGGCAGTTATATCTGTGAAGCTGTAATTTAATATATTTGAATCAATCATTGGGTGAGAAAATATTTGCCTCTGATAAAACCAAACCACGGCTATAAAGGGGGTGTTTTGGAGTAGGCAGTTGAACTATATTAGAAAGGGGACAGAGAGGACCCTTGGAAAAACTCCCCTAATTTTATCCTAGTTTAGCATAACCCTGCTACTAGCCATAGGGCGATTCAGTTAGGCTTGGGGGCTATAGTATTTCCCCAATTTTCAGGGTTCCACCAAGAATCAAACAGGGTTTTTTGGCCGATGATATCCACATTGAAACCCAAATCACTCTTATTGTAATATCAGACTTTAATTGTATGACATCACTCCTTAAAAAGTGTTAGGGGGAGAATAAGGAGAGAAAACTAGCCATGAACTTGGTTAATGGTAGCTCCAGAAGTAAGGGATTTGATGGAGTATTCATCCCCTCATTTATATGTTACTACAAAAGGTCCCTCCAAGATAGACTCAAGCTTCTCACCTCTAGGAGTGATCCAATTGTGGTAATACAGTTCCAAGTCTGATACTTGGAAGGAAGGAAGTGGGGACCAAACCTCATTAGCAGCTTGACCTTCCTTAATGACAGTCTTTGCCAAGTTAGTATAGCCTCAGAATGCAATTGGATGATGTTCTGGGCCAACTTTTTCTTGGCTTGTTCAGTGTCAATCCTTTTAGAGAATATATCTTTGGATAATAAAGTTGGTACACCAGGTTCTCGCCCATACAACATAAAGAAAGGGGACATCTTGAGGATGCAATGGTAGAAAATCCCGTAGGCCATGAGGACACTGGGTAAGTAAACATCCCAGTGGAATAGTATGAATTGGCCATCTTACGGAGTATTAAAACCAGGGTTCCATTAACTCTTTCTACAGAGGCTTTTGTGTATGGGTTATATGGGGCTAGGAAAAGTTGTTGAACTCCCATGTAAGTGGCAAGGAGCTTTACCACTCTAAAATTAAACTTTTTTCCATTGTCACACAGGAGGACCTGGGGGCACCTATGCCAGGTGAAGATGTACTGGTGTAAGAAGATGGCCGTGGCTTTAGAAGTCTGAGCAGAGAGAGCCACATCCACAACCCATTTGATATAAATAAGCAATTCCATAGGGATATAACGGTTGCCACCAGTATTCTGAGGTAAAGGACATACTACAGTCAAGCTTATAGTGTGAAAGGGTTGTTGGGGCATAGTTAATTAATACTGATACTGGGTCTTGTAGCTAGATTGTTTTACATGTCATACAAGAATCCAGGACGTCCACTATGGTATCCATAATGCCTTCTCAGTAATATGACTCTTTTACCCACTCATAGATTTTGCATATTCCACCATGGCCCACGATATTGTGGTACTCTAGGATCACCAGTACTCAATCTGATGGCCATAGATAAGGCAACCAGTTTACTCCTACTTTATTGTATAATCTCTCACATTCCACCTTTGTGTTGTGGAAGTGCCAAGATAGCATTTACTGTACTGGTTCATCTTCATCAGCCCACGTGTCAGGAGTCATGAGAAAATTATGTAACCTCTCAGCTTCAATATTGTCTAAGTGAAGAACGGGCAGCCACATTAGCCTATCTAAATTCATGTGTCGCGTTCCCACCTGATGCTTAATAGTCATATCATAATGCTTGGAGCTTCAGATCCCAGCGAGCAAACCATCCTATGGAGTCCTTCATATTCTGCAACCACTTTATTGAGGCGTGGTCTGTGATCACTTTGAAGAGAGTCCCAAATAGGAAGGTGGTAGTGTTTTACATCGAGTAGGACAACGAGGCACTCCTTCTCAGTGATGCTGTAGTTGCGCTCAGCTTTTGACAGTATTTTGCTAAAGTAGGACATGGGATGATCGACCCCATGCTCATTCAACTGAGCTAAGATAGCTCCAATAGCGTAGTTAGAGGCATACGTAAACAACATGAAAGGCTTTTCACAGTCATAATGGTAAAGTATCAAAATTTATTGCAAAAGCTCCTTCAGGGTTTTAAACGCGGCCTATGTTCATCACAACAGTAAAAGGGTGTTATTAGCCAGGAGGCGGACAAGGGGCTTGCTGAGTTGGGCGAATTTTGGGATAAATTGATGGTAATACCCATCATGCCTAAGAATTCCTGGATGTCGCAAAGGGTTTTAGGTTATGGCATCTTGCATATTGCTTTGACCTTATCTTGTAGAGGTTTAATCCCAGCTTGGGAGGTGGCATGTCCAAGAAAATCCAAATTTTTCTGGAAAAAAGTACACTTGGAGATATTTAGTTTGATGTTAGATGCCAGGAAGCATCGAAAAACCTCCTTTAGGTGTGTGAGATGCTCATTAGATACTTGGATAAAATGTGATGTCATCGAGGTAGATGAACACACAGCTCAGCTTAAGGTCCTGGAAAATATGACCCATCGCTCACTGAAAAGTAGCGGGCGCATTACATAACCCCTGAGGTAGCAGAGTGGGATGGAACAAACCATAGCTGCAAATAAGGGCACAATTCTCCTGATCCTGTGGAGAAAGGTCCATTTGCCAGTACCTGCTAGCCAAGTCCATGGCGGAGAGAATTTAGACCCAGAGAGTTTGGCCAGAGCGTCATCAATGTTGGGGATATGGTAACTATCCTTCTTGTGAGTATTTTTTCAGTTTGTGTTAGTCCATCACAACCCAATGTCCTCCTTTTTTCTTTTTTATCAGTAGGAGAGGGAATTGGCCAAGTGCTTTGGGAAGGCATTAGCAACCCAAAGTCCAGCAGATTCTTAAGCTCCATCGGTATCTGTAGCTTCTCAACCTTTTGATTTTTTGTAGGGGTTTGAGAGGATGGGTCAAGCCTCCCTGACGTCAAATTTATGAGTCTAACCCTTCATGTGCCCATAGTCAGTGTCAGATTTGGAGAAAATGTCGCTGTAGGCCTCAAGCAGGGTGTGGGCATTATCCAGCTCAGCTGGAGTTAGTTCTTTGATATACAAATGTTAGGTAGGGTATATATTAATTGTCAGCAGGTAAACCCATATCCACCATAGATCCAATACAGTGAACTTGCTTTATTTCCTCAAGGGAAACAGCATGCCTCTTCCAATCTCCTGATGCTTCTTGACGACCATGCCCTTCATGATGAGATTCCACAACAGAAGGTTGATAGGCAAATGATAGGCAGGATCTAACACGCCTGGAAAAACTCTGGGCTCCAAAGGACTAACTCCATCAGGACTAATTAGTTGCAGAAGGCAGTTATGTGGGAATTGCATGGTAATCTTCGTGTCAACTACACTTTGTTCACCAGCCTTGAAAATCACTTCTTCAGAAGCATAGAAAGAGATACCTTTGAGGGCGCTCACTGATTGAGGCAACAGTTTGGTGTGTCATCCTGCTGTGGTATAATGTAGGGATAAAGAAAGAAGAGGGATACTCAACTGTGCAAGCATAATTCTTTTAATTAAGCTCCTCATTGGTCAAAATCAGGGGAATCTTGTAGTTAAGCAGGAAAAGATTACTCTACTTCAAGTTAATGATCCCTTCGTTTTCAATCATAAACTGTGAACCAATGAGTAGATCATATGTATTGTTAGTCAGGGCCACCACTGGAGCTGACAAGATAAGCTTCCTATTAGAATTTCGTGAGAAATTCTATAAGCAGGCGCTACGAAGGCTACAAAACTATTAGTTCCATGGCTCTAGCAAAGATCGAGTTAATTACAACGAAGTTATTAGTTCTGTTGCAATAGTAAATTCCAATTAAAAGTAATGAATCCAGTAAGAAGATAGACCAAAATTAAGCTACGCGAGACAAGATTATTGGTACTTTATTAATTAAAAATTAGAGATATCTATAGGGGAAGATTTAATGGGTTTTTGCGAGGATTTCCTTGATGCACCTGAGGTAAGATCTTTCCTAACAGATGTCCAATATTGCTGATTATCATTTATTATTAAAATAACTATGATGGTCAGATCTGTTAGAGCGCTTATTAGATCTGATCAGCCTTCTTAATGAGGGCCCAGCCCCTTCAAAATGCTTGGTCATTTTGGATTGCTTGGTTTTATCCATCATAGGAGGCCAATAACTCTGAAGAGTCTTACATCAGACAATTGAAGAATTGGAAATCCCCAATGTGGATTTTATAATATCATTTGACCGAAATATCGAATCTCAATCCAAAGTTATTCCAGTCATCTTGGAGGTATCTCCAACAATGCCCCCCTCAAGATCTTGCCTAGGGGGTACAAATTTGTGAAGAAACCTACTATGCACTCTATTGATAACAGTACCAGTATCAATAGCAGCAATGGAATATTCAACACCCCAGTGATAGATAATACAATAAGGACCAGCCCATAAGGGGTCCAGTTTATGAATTCTTCCTCCCAGCCTATGGTGGTAGAAGAGTACAAGATCTCCAACTTGATATTCTGGCAACGTAGGTCTACTAGCGTTGGTCTGGGTTCCTTCCTTCAAGGTGGTAGCTGCAAGAGAACTTAAAGCTAATGCTTGTAATCAGATTATTTCATCTGCCGGTCTCCTCATTTCTAAATCAGTGGTTTGTGGGGTAGCCTCTTTAAGTATAGGTTGTACACTTGAAGGGAGGACAGGCTCCCAACCATATAAAGCTTTAAATGGAGACATTCAAATAATACAATGGTAGCTACTCTATAGGCTAACATCGCACTAGGTTTGTAGAGGTTCCATCTACTAGGATCATTGGAAGCCATTTTTTAAAGAATGGCTACTAGGGAACCATTTGCTCGTTCGATGGCACCATTAGTGAAGGGATTATATGGGGACGTGAAGGACTGGTAGGTACCCATTAATTTGGTAATCTCAGCTACCACCTGAGAAATGAAGTTGGTCCCATTATCTGATAACAGGACTTTTGGGCTGCCATTCCTGGTGAAAACTTGGTTAAAAAGAAATGACGCCGTAGCCTTAATGGTGACTGTGGAAACTGAAATAGCTTCAATCCAATTAGAGAAATAAACAATAGCTAACAAAATATATCGATGTCCATAGGTGGCTGTAGGAAGAGGACCTACCACATCAATACTCACAGTAGCAAAGGGTTTGGAAGGTCCAACAATTTGGTGTTGGAACATCATATTTCCTCCACGTTGTTGTTGGCACTTAAGGCATGACTCCAGCACATCATGCACAGATTCCAGCATGTTATCCCAGTAAAAATGATTCTAAAACCATTGGAGGGTCTTAGCAACAGCTCCATGACCTACAGTTTGGTGGGCCTCCATGATAGTGTCAGTCCTTGCAGTGGGCCGAATAAAGGGCAACCACTTAGATTCTGACCTTATATAGTGATCCATCTTTGACCTGAGTTTCTTCGGTTAAGGGTTGTAACTTTGAGATAACATCCTTAGATTCATTGAACCAGAGCTCAGGTCTACCAATCAGGTCATAAATGCGATCCTCCTCTGCAGAGAATAATGTTAAGATAGGCAATTGAGAAAGGCCATCAGTGTTTTGATGTATAGCCCCAGCGCGATTTTGAATGGTAAAATTGTAATTTTGGAGCTTCAAAGCCCATCTGGCTAAGCACCCATCAGGATCCTTCATTTGCTGCAACCACTTCAGGGAAGCATGATCCGTCACAATGGTGAAATGCTTGCCATATAGATAAGGGCTGAAATTCTTGATAGCGGCCAAAACAGCGAGGCGTTCTCTCTTGGTAACACTATAATTGCGTTTGGCCTTAGAAAGAGTTTTACTATAGTATGCGATGGGGTGATTGACCAGATTGGTATCATGTTGAGCCAGAATGGCTCCAATACCAATATCACTGGCATCAGTAAATAGTATAAAGGTTTTCAAAAAGTCAGGATGTGATAAGATGGGTGCACTCATTAAGGCTTGGCGCAACAGATTAAAGGATTGCTGCTGAGATTCTTCCCATACAAAGGGGACTTCCTTATGCAAAAGGTAAACTAGCAGCTCTGCAATCTCCGCAAAATGGGGAAAAATGTTGGTAATAACAACCATCCCTAAAAACACTTGAATATCATGCAAGCTTTTGGGAACAGGCATGTCCAAAATAGCTTGTACCTTATTAGATAAGGGTAAAATGCCCTCGCAATTAACCTTATGCCTAAAAATTCCATCTCAGTCTTAAAAAAGGCACACTTCGATGGTTTAAGCTTAAGTGAGGCATGACGCAGTTTGCCAAAAACTTCCTTTAAATGAGCCAAATGCTCGTTAAAAGTGCGTGAAAAAACAGTAACATCATCTAGATAAACTAAAACACAAAAAAGCTTCAAATCCCCAAATAAGCTATCCATGGCTCGTTGAAACGTAGCAGGGGCATTACAAAGCCCCTGCGGCATATGAGTGGGATCAAATAGCCCCTCACTAGAAATTAAAGCACATTTTTGACGGTCTTCTGGTGCAAGATCAATTTGCCAATAACCACTTACAAGGTCCATAGCCAAGAAATATTGGGACCCAGACAATAGCCTCAAGGAATCATCTATAAGAGGAAGAAAATAAGAATACTTTTGAGTAACAGCATTGAGTCGACATTAGTCCATAACTACTTAGTGGCCCCCATCTTTCTTTCAGATGAGTAGTAGAGGGGAAGCCCAGGGACTTTTAGAAGGCGTTAATAGTCCAGCATCGAGAAGTTGTTTCAGCTCTACCAAAACCTGAGCCTCCTCGACTTTGGACTTGTCATATGGTTGAGCTCGGATAGGAGAAGTATCACTTGTTTTAACCTGATGCTGTAACTCTTTCATTAGTCCAAAATCTCCAGGACCTTGGGCAATGATATCCGCATATTCTTAAATCAGAGCCTCAGCTTCCAGCTGTTGTTCTGAAGTAAGAGAATCCCCAAATTGATATCAATTATAGCAACAATAGGGGGATCTTCCAGCCCAAGTTCGCGTAAATCTCCACATCCCAAGACAGACAATAAGTCGCTCACAGGAGTAGGCCTCACATAGGCGATGGGATTATTGCGATTCAATCGCATAGGTTGAGAGGTGAGATTAGCCAATAGAACTAAAACAGTCCAATCGTAGGCAGGATCAAGTATACCAGGGCAGGGTAAAGCCTCCAAATGAGAAGGATTTTGATTACCAAGGATCTCTAACACATGATCACTGGGTACAAATACTTGAACTCTCATATCAATGATGACTTGAGCTTTAGGGGGAATGGTAATCGAGGAGAGTTAGAATTTAGCAGCATTCCTTCGGTGGCACAAACTGAAGGAGGTGTAAGTAGAGTCCTTGGACCCAGGATTTAGTATTCGAGATGTGAGATAGAAGTGCGGTATTCCAGTAAGCAGACACGTCACTTAAGTTTGCCCTTGGTACTGGGAACATCATGTAGAATTAGAGGTACTCAGTACCCGATTAAAGAGGGGTATATGTCCTTAAGACTGATGATTGCATCAAAATTGGTGAGAAACTTAGTTCCCAACAGCAGATTGTAGCAGTTTTTATCCAATATCACTGCAGGGGATGACACAACCAGCTTCCCAAAGCGCATTGGAAGAGAGGAATAGGCTCCTATAGATTTAGTGTAGGAAAGTCCAGCAGTTCCATAGTCTTGGGAATGGTTCACGTCCGGCGCCAATTTGTCTTCTTCATAAGTTTGGATGAGAGTACATTGATGGGCGATCCCATATCAATGATAGCCAAAACTTTTACCTTATGCACGATGACTTCCACCCAGGTCACATCAGTGCCAAAGTTTGGGATATAAAACACTGAGGGATTAATCAATTGAATAGAATTAGAATTAGAAGAAGAAGCATAAACAGATATAGTGTCTTTGTTGGATAGTTCATCCAGGTTATCAAGCTCATTATGAGTGGATACCACATAACAATTGGTAGAAGAATCAATAGGTTTCAACTGAGGCACCCGAGGTAGGTCAGCACAGGGAGCCTCATGCCCTATGCTGACTCCTCTTTTTTGACTCCTCAGCTTGCTTCTTCCAACATTGAGATACAACATGACCCACAAGACCACAATAAGTGCACAGCTCCTTCTTCGGTTTGGACTTGGGTTTAGGTGGCATCGCATGGATGAAAGTATGAGGGTTATTAGAGGAGGTCAGATGTACCACCCCATTGGGAATCTCCATAAGTGCTTCCTTGATGTCGATAATAGAGTTGAAATTCCGTTTTAGGGACTTCAGATGTAATAGTAACTGAGTACTAGAAGTGAACGCACTCAGTACAGCTAATATAGCATCATCATTGGTGATCCAGTCACAAGTGACAAGTGTCTGGGCCTAATGGTAGAATCGCTTGGCGAACTCCTGGATAGACTCTCCTCATTTGATTTGAATATTCATAAAGACCTGCTTTTGGTTGGCGAGGATTTGGTCACTCCCGAATTCCTTAATGAGGGCAGTTTTCAATTGAGCCCAAGTAGTACAGACCTTGAGATGAGGAACCATGAATTCTTGTGCAAACTGGCTTAGCAAGAGGTAATATGACGGACCTTCTGTTGATCAGTAGCCCCATCCATGGCGCGTTTATACACAAAAATAAAAGAATGGATGCTTCCTTCACCCAATTCAAACTTATCCTTGAAGGTAGGTTTGATAAGGGTGTTTTCTGTACTCAAGACATGTACACCCAATACCCTGATCAGCTCAGCCTCGGAAGGTTCAGACTCTGTAAATTGGGCAGCAGGGGGAACTCGATCAACCTGTTGTATTAAGTGGTTCAAGTCATCTTGTAGATTTTGAACCAAAAGACTAAGATGGTCATTTGTAGGCGCTCAGTTTAAATTAGAAATCACAGTAATTATCTCAGCTTGCTTGGCCTCGAGTACTTCACATTTGGAAGTTGAACGGTCAATGGATGCAGTCAACATTGTGAACTGGGTATCTTGCATAGTTTGATTTACATCGCATAGATGATGCGCATTCTCAATACCATCCAGTAAGTTGATTAAAGAGTAATCCAGGTCAGTCGGAAGGCCTTTCAAGGATAAGAAACATCCTTGAGCTAGGGCTTGAATTTGAGTTTCCAACACTTGAACTAGTGAAGCTAATATATTTGAATGTTCTGGATCAGCCATTGGAAGCGAGGAACCAGGGGGACCAGGAGTTCCCAGAGGTCCTTGTGATCCATCTCAACCTGCAGGTCCTGGTGGACCTTGTTGACCCACTGAACAAGAAGGACCATGTTCACCCAGAGGTCCCAGGATTACCAATGGTGAGCTAGGTGGTCCCGGTGGTCCAGGAGGACCAACAGGGCCAGGTACACCTTCGCTGACATTACCCGCCAGTTGAACAAGATGTTGGACTAACTCATTTAGCTCACCAAAGCACTTACCATGCTCAACCCGCAATTGGTCCATTTGAATTAAGATTTCAGCCTCCAGGGAAGTGATACGGTGGTGAATAGGATTGGTGACATCACTAATTTGTTGAAATACTTCTTGTCCAATGTATCCCACAACTCCGTTGTCAAAGCTCACCAACTGGTTATGGATATTATTAATTTCTCTTCAATTATCAAAAATAGCTTCCCAATTGTCCCTTCCAAAGTTAGACGCTGTCTCATAGAATGAGGATAGCTGAGCGTGAAATTGTTGGGCCAGAGCCAACTGGCGCTGGATTTTGAGATGGTGCAACCTCAAAATCTGGAGTACATGGTGAATAGCAGGATGGACATAATGCCGGAAGTACTGTTCAGTCCTAGCCAAGCCCACTTTGGTAGGCTGTAACACCACTCGGTTGTATAAGTTTATCATATTAGCTGTAATCTTAGATGCTCAGTCATGATTAGGGCGAGCACAAGGTTGGTTAGCTCCCCATATCAAGACTTTGACAGTCTTCTCTACATTCGTGGCTTGAATTTGATGATTATTTTGGTCTGGGCCTTCAATGGCCAAGTCCATAGAAGCTTAGAATTGCAGATTATTGGTAGTAGCGGAAGGCAGATCCTGCCTGTTGGAGTGTAACCATAGGGTAATACTCATAGATTCTTCAGAAGAAGGGCTCTCTACACTAGACAAATTCATCGGCGTGAAAGTATGTTTTCACCAGGTATAACAGAAGCAGACCTCGCAAAGAGCACCAGTATTGGAATTTTGTGAGAAATTCTATAAGCAGGCGCTACAAAGGCTATGAAAGTATTTGTTCCATGGCTCTAGTGAAGATCGAGTCAATTACAACAAAGTTATTAGTTCTGTTGCAATAGTAAATTCCAATTGGAAGTACTGAATCCAGTAAGAAGATAGACCAAAATTAAGCTACGTGAGACAAGATTTTTGGTACTTTATTAATTAGAAATTAGATATATTTATAGGGGAACTTTTAGTGGGTTTTCACGAGGATTTCCTTGATGTACCCAAGGTAAGGTCTTTCCTAAAAATGACTGATATTGCTGATTATCATTATTATTAAAATAATTATGATGGTCAGATTTGTTAGAGCGCTTATTAGATTCAATCGACCTTCTTAATGAGGTCCCAACCCCTTTGAAATGCTTGGTCATTTTGGATTGCTTGGTTTCATCCATCATAGGAGGCCAATAACTCCAAAGAGTCTTACATTGGTCAAATGAAGAATAGGAAATCTTGATGTGAATTTTATAATATCATTTGACCAATATTGAATCTAGATCCAAAGTTATTCTGGTCATCTTGGAGGTATCTCCAACACTTTTCAAAACAAATGGGCAGAGGAAAGTACGCTCTGATGGCGCAGGAGTTGTTTGGGCCTGCAGTTCCAAAATTTTGACTGTAGTTGAGGTTGGGGGCATTTTTGGTTTTTTAATGAGGTTGATGACATAATCTCTACTTGGGATCCTGTGTCAAGGATAGCCCTAAACTGCACTCCATTGATGACTTCCACCTTGGTTTATGGTCCACCCAAGTTGGGGGAAAGAGCGAGGGCATCCTTTAGATGGAGAGTAGAAACAGGTCTTTTGGCAGTCTCAAGGTATTTCTCCTGGATAGACTGCAGGGTATGAACAAACTTGGTAATTCTATATCAATGTGGCAATGAGCTGGTCAGCGTCCTATCAGTGTCAATGACCACAAGTCCCCTCAACACTTGGCGGAGACAAGTTTGGCGGGGGATCCTATCCAGATCCACTTATTCAGGGTTCACCCTATTGGGTATCTCCACTTCACTGGGACTCCTAAGACATAGTGACCGAAATCCTTACAACCCCTTCAGATTTGTTGTCAGAGTGATACTCAATGAACGTCAAAGATTACATCAGTTAGGAGGTAAGGTCAGGGCTTCCCTTGTTGCAAATGTGGTCCTAGGGGTGCTCCTCAACCTTATTAACTTTTGGGGGAGGCGTTGTAATTGTTACGGCTCGTTTTTGACCTTCAAAGTAGGGGGTTTGTGCTGCCTCATAAAGAAAGATTTCAAACTAGAGTCATCTGGCTGAGAGGTCGAGGGAGATAGTTTCATATATAGATGGATGCTTTAACTACGCCAGCTTTGGGTCAATCAGCAGATGTGTGCTTTTCTGAAACAGGAAGTTTATCTTTTGTGACCTGGTCATTTAACCCATTATTTTGGGGGCGAATGGCATCCAAATATGGGGTTTAGGCTTATGAGCAGGCTTTGGGACCAAATGGAGAGGCTTATTGGAAGACAAAAGATGATCTTGGTGGCAAGGAGGGGCAGGGACGCTGCCCTATTGCAATGGTGCACTCTGACTTATTAGCTTGAGAACCTCAGGCTGACTGGGCGGAGGAACATCGTGTTTGAGATGCACCACAGGTGCTGGGGTTAGAGTAGTAACCAGCATAAGGGGCCCATAGGGATCTTAATAGCCTCATTTAGTGGGGCCACGGTTGAGTAATTCTTTAATGGTCAGAACCTGGGGGTTCGACCTAACCCCTTAAGTAACTTCAGCGTTATAAATATCTGAAACCTCCAACAGAACCTCCTTGATATTGCAGATAGTCCGGAGGTGACGTTTAATGGAGAAAAGATGACGGGCTATAGGAGGGTGAGAAGCTAAGCCAGTTAGAATGGCCGCAAGAGCATCATCAATAGGTAGAATTTTCGCAAGTAATAGTGGCTGAGCTTTCTATAAAACTGTTCAATAAAAAAGAGCGGATTGATTCTCCTCTCTGCATGCTAAAGCACATGAAAGCCTGTTTCCTCAGACGTAAACTTTGGGTTGAACCAGATTCTTCAACAAGGGCTACCTTCACCTCCGCCATGGTGCTGAGCATGGCCATATTTGGAACCATTATCTCTTGAGCCAGGAGACTCAAGCAAGGGAGGAGGTACTTGATTTTCTGATAATCAGGGGCTCCTTCCATAACAGATTTATATACATAGAGGAACGAGGCAATGCTACCCTCACCTGGGGAAAACTTGTCTCACAAAGGGGATTTTTGAATCATGGGAGGGGCCCCGTGAAAAGGGTGTTTTTCAAGCTTTTTGAGTAGAGATAGAGCATAGGCTAGTTGTTCTATAGCGGCTAGCCTAGGTTCAGAAGCTGTGGGGAGGTTGTAATGGTGGCTTACCCCAACCGCCTCCTTTTTTAACAACGGTTTGTGGTGTACAAAATCCAATGTAGTGAGCACCACTTGTGTGATCCAGGAGATTTTGATGCTCGCAGGTGCTATTCTGCCCTGGACTTACACAATAATTTTGCAGGAGAAGGTTTACTCTTTACTGCTAGATTGAATATTTTATAGGAGTTTTTAGACAACTTATAAAAAATACTAATATTATGAATAAACCAAAGGGTCAGTTTATCAGTTTTTTATTAAGATCCCTTAAGCGGATTAAAAATCCTATTAATATCTCAGTGCTTAGTATTTTATATGCATTAATGCTCAAAATGAGTTAAATGGGAAATTTGTTATAAGCTGAAGCAGGGAGAAAACCCCAGTGGTAGAGTATGGACCCTCTACCACTGCCTCCCGAGTTCAATCCTGGTAATGGACTTTGGGTAGGGGACAATTTTGACTGTGTTGGTTTTGCTCACCAATGCCCCAAACTGAGATAGCGAATAGCAAAGGTGGTCCATGGAGTTCCTGGCCTATCATACGCTGTACCAGGAGGTTTTCCGGGTTTTATCCTCCTTTCCCATTTTCTTCACTTCCCTAATCGGTGCAGTACCATCCCCAGGTCAGCCTACCTCAAATGAGATTTAAATTTATAAGCTGAGGCATTCAAATTTGGTAATAAGGGCTTTTGACCTATCAGACTCCCAAGAATCACCTTACTTGGACAGAATGGTTGATGGAGGGTTGGTAGAAGGCAGGTTATATATATATGTGAAGCAGTGATTTAATATATTTGATCCAATCATTGTGTGGTAAATTTGCCTCTGAAACCCCCTCCAAGGCTATAAAAGGGGGTGATTGTGGAATAGGCGGTTGAACTAAATTAGAGAAGAAACAGAGAGGACCCTCAAAATTACTCCCCCAATTTTCAGCAAGTTCAGCATAACTCAGCTACTAGCCATATGGCGATTTGGCTAGGCTTGAGGGCAATAATATATTACCTTAATTTGCAGGATTATACCAAGATTTGACCAGAGTTTTTTGGCTGAAGTTCTCCATATTGAAGCTCAAATCACTCTAGGTGCAATATAGGACTTGAAATTGTGGCTAGAGCCATAAAACATGTTCAAAACAATTTCACTTGATCACAGCAAACCAACCGCCTTTGGCTAGCAAACTGCTAAGGTAATGGTACTCTTTACCTTTTATAGCAGGTCATGAACCAACTGATTGATTTGTTAGTTGCAGGTGGCATCACTCGCCTCACAACTGCTGATTAAATTCCTTATTAGTCAGTGATGAAACCCTACCAATCCCAATTGGTGAACCTAATAGTTTATCAGCTATCAACTATTGGATGCATTGATTTTGTTGATAACTCTGCCTGACAAGATCTTAAGAATTCACATGGTTTGATCCCAATGGATCCAAATCTAAAAATTTACCCAAAAAAAGCAAGAACATTATTAAGCCAAAATCAAAATCAACTGATATCTAATTTATAACTAGCGGATTTTATCCCCTAGCAAACTAGCATATAACCTAGGAATCTGGAAAGGTAGGAAAAATCCTAACATCATATACCTTTTATTCTAAGCTCTTTATTAAACCATAAATATTATCTAAGCAAGACTAACTTTAATTTTATTACATGAGGTGAATAAGGTTATTTCATATTATTTTATTTAGAGTTGCATATTGCCATGTGTTCTACCTATTGGTGACTTAATCTTTTATACATACCTCTGGCATGGTAAAATTTTCATAATATACCTAATGCACAAGCAGCGTCTATTGCAAAGCTGTTTAAGATACCAAAATTTTTGTGTACAATATTAAAACATAAATTAATTTCCGTGTTATATTAATATTATAAGTTAATTCAGAATAGAACTTTTTGTTTTATGCATCTATAAAGAAACAATTTCAACACCCAGGTGTTACATTATACAGATAGTTTGGTCTATATGATATATTTAAGTACTTACTGTTTATAAACCTGAATATAAAATGGAATTTTATTACTGTTAACTTTTTTAAAATAACATGATTCAGATAATTCCATTCAAGCAACAAGCTCCAAATAAAATTTATTAAGATTGCATATAGGTAATTTTGATATATTGCATTTCTAATATCTGAAAAACTTAAATACTAGATTAATACTTCTTTGTTAATGGTCATTAATTATAGGTATGTTCTGAGATAACTCTTACCTGAAGCTATTAGAATGGCATGGAATAGACAATAGCTCAACACATGCATATACAAATTAAAGATCATAATAAGACTATATATTAAAAAAGTATATATTGATGGTAAAGTGAGTATTAATACTAAGAAAGCATAATCTGATGTATTTTCCTCAATATATTTACTTCTGGTAATATAATTAAGTGTGAAGGTGTAATAGAATGTTGTTGCTGTAAAAAGTGTAATTAGTATACTTTAAGGTAGCACTATAAAATACAATAAATTAGAAGCTATAAATCTTTATGAAATTATGCACTTTTCAATTATTATGTTATAATTTGACTTAAGCACAGATAATTTGAGTTTCTATTAAGGATGGTTTCTGTAATAAGGGGTTATTAAACATAAAATCTAACAAATAATGTATCTAGACTAGATAATATGCTGCCATAAGCTGTGATATTACAAAGCATGGATGGCAGCTGGTACAATAAGTTAATCCTTCTTTTTTTAATTATATGATAACAAATCTGCAACGTTGCATTAAGTGTATCAGGTGCATACCTACACTTTTTCAGATATCCTGATATCATACTTGATGGGAAGATTATCGACCATTTGATTCACTAAGCTATAAAACATTTAAACCCAACAAGGGGGTTAAATTCATTACCTCAGTAACTTACCTGAGGTAATTGATAGTAAGCACAGCTCTAATAAACTCTAGTAAAACTCCTACAAACCAAGTTGAGCCTAAATTACCCTGATATGAATTCCTGTTTCCCTGAATTGGTGGATTATCAGAAGGTCATGTGACAACTACTTGTAGTGGCGCTCAAGGCTTCAAATTAAAATGAACCCAAAAAAGGAAGGTGATAATAAGCTGCCATATGATCAACCTAAGTGACACATAGCCTCATCCAACCCGGGTATTCTATTCACCATTTTTTCCCTATCAAAATTATGATACAAATCCAATATAACATATGGAATGTATCACCTGACCAAGAGCCTCACTTCTGGATTTCCTCCTCTATTATTTTTACTAACCCTTTTCCATTTGGGGTTTATATTGTTAATTGAACATATAAAAACCCCTGATTTATAATATAAAAAATTACGTCTTTGTTTCTATATCTTGCTTTGGTACTTGACTTCAAAAAGGCTATTTTTCCATTTTTACTATAGGATAAGTACTCTAGCATACAAGACTTAAGTGGTGACTATGCACTCTTTTAATAAGTGATATACTTGTCTTGTGGCTTAGTCAGCTTCAAGTATTGTCTCTCAGGTTACTTGGCCATGGCACCATTGGGCTTAAAAACGGAAGCCCTACAGGCTGATGCTCACTACAGGGGCTCAGCCAATGCTTAAAGATATCTGCAACTAATTGATCGCACTAAGGAACGTCTTCCAATTTTATAGTGTCACCAGCTGGGTGCACAATGGAAATGGCGAAGAAGGCAATCAAATGGGAAGTCCACCCTTGTTGCAAAATTTTGTTGACCACAGTATACATCTCGCTTGCAACTGGTATTTCAAAGGTTATTAAACAATCTATTGTTTTGCAAAGGTTGCCAACTAAAATTAGTCATAATTAACCAAAGGTTTTAATCCAATGGTTAGTTTTGAATATTGTTTTGTTTAGGGTCATCCCTGACAATGTTAGATAAGCATTTTTCTGAGGGCTTGGTAACTGATAGTCAGATTGTCAAAGCAAGTTGCTTAAGCAGAGGTGCTGAACAATTAGGGTCATCTTTACAAAGCTACCAAAGTGTTTTAATGCTTGTTTCGGCATTAGCTAGTAGTCATAATCAGGTAACATGGCCCAGACCATTTGTATACAGTTTCTAACACCAGGGGATAGCTGCCGTTCTTTGAGAGGTTACACCGCTGAGGATTAACTTTGACAAAGAAATTCGCTATCATTTGGAAGTTGATATTAAGGGCAGAAGTTTTTAGAAGACCACTCATTTTAATTTTCAGAGAATAATATGAAAAGTTGGCCACCTTCTGCCTATAAAAACCCTTAATTTTTTATAAAAAACAGAGTTCAACTGAAATATAGTTATCATATTTACTACTAAATTTAAGATTAAAGGGAATATAGGTCCCTAGTTGTTTTTCTCGAGTACAGTTTGCCATAGTGGATTTGTTGCCACTTTATTGTGAAGACAAAACATAATAGTTGTCGCCATACACTTAGTATTGTAGTATTATACAACCAACCTGTGCAGTAAACTACTTAAAAGTTTTTAACCACTCATCACATTTAAAGAATTAAAACAAAATCTTATGGAGATTAAGAAACTAGTCATCTTACTTGGATCTCAAATGAAGGAATAACAGTATTACTACATGGTTATATTTACCCATGAGACAAAGGCTCTCACAAAAAGGCAATCGCCATGGCGAATAAATAATGAACCTGTATTAATTCAGTTCTTTCAGAGGTTTATAAAAATAAGTGCAAATCTATCTTAGTACATCATGCGATGTGTATACCATGCGCTCTAACATATCATGCAATTACTAGGAGTTCATAACGAGGAACTCCACCATCATATCATGACCCAAGGGGCCCTATGGATGTCTTACAAGCAGGTATATTCTAGCATCTCACAGTATAGGTTTCAGGCGAACAGCAAGTAAGAATCAGACTGGCCTGCCAGCCCAGATGCCAGAGCATCCAAACAGCAAACCAGAATGCCTGGGGCACTGCTGCTGATATGACAAATAGGAACCGGGAAAGAGTTCCACCAATATCTGCTGGTGAGCCAGAATTTTATATAGGCATAAAATAAAGTACCAGATGCACATGGCCGTTAACCCTGAGGGGTATGAGAACGTCAGTGGATAAGGCAGCTTAATTTTTAACATGTAAAAACTATTTTTTGGGAAGAATTTTAATGGAAATTTAGGAAATAAAAATGACCAACAATTTTCTCAGTGCGATATGACTGATTAATAATAGTCAATTTGGGGGAAAGCAAAAGCTGGGATTGGGTCCCTCATTTTTGACCTAACCGGTGAATTATTCATGAATGGGAGGGTTAGTTCCTTGGGAACCATCATTGCAAAATTTGGTAGTGGGCTGAGTCACTGTCAGTTTGATCTCAAATGCCTGAACCAAAGCTCAACTATGTTTCCAACAGTTGGTGCAACAGCATTTAGCCCAATGAGCGGTGGGAATCCCCCAAGGCACCCCACATAGGGGTGGACCCATTTGGTTGGGAACAGGTTCAGGACGCCCAACCCGCCCGTGCTTGGTTGCTGGGCCATTTGTTTGGTCAATGGCATTGCATCAGGTGCAACGCCCAATTTGTCAGCAGGAAGCTGCCCATCGGGGGTGATGCCTGCCAGATTTGGGAGAGAGATTTTTCTGATCATCATGTTAATTGAATTGCAACTGTCAGGCATTCCAGCTGATAGATCGGTCTTCATACCTTTTTGACCATTTAAAATCTGAGCATTGGGCAGATTGCCACTCGAATTGGTTACAATTGATTTTATTTTGGCAATCTCGGCGCAGATTTCACTAATTCCACATACCAGATCTGCCAAGGTTAGTGTGGGTACTGGAAATGGGATTTGAAGTGGGAGAGCTGTTACCCAACGCTCATCTACTAAGTGAGTGAGATCGCCCTGAGTAATGAGGGGTACAGCCATCCTCTTTGGTGCCTTCTTACTCAGAAATGGGAAAATAGCTTGGTCAACACCCAGATGATGTTCCCCGGGACTTACAATAGGAGACATCCGCCATTATAATTGAAGGGAACCATTCCTAAATTATACAGTTCCTTAATCAAATGAGGATGAATGATACTGGTATTATCAATTATGTGGAGGAAGTTTTTAGCTTTTTCAAAAGGACATAATGGAATCAAATGAAAATACCAAGCAAATTTTTGATGACTTCTCTGAAGAGCCGTTGACAGGATTATTAAGCTATGGTGAAATTAGACCTAAGCTTATACTAGCCATTACCAGGAGGAAGAGCAAAACTCCATCCTTAAGGAAAAGCTAGAGCAATAGCTATGACTAATTGATGAGCTGGAGACCCATAGAACCTCTAAGCCTTCATCAGTGTAACAAAATATCATGCCTTGAGTAGCTCAGGTCATACAGGAGTTAGAAAACTGGGTGACTCATGAATCTACTCTTTCCATTACTGAGCAACTCAATAAGTTGGATAGCGACTTAAGAGGCAAATTCCCAGATGTTAGGACATTAACTAAGTCTATCATCGCCTCAATGAAGCTGAGAAACGCTGGTTTAATCTCCCAGAAGAGTTAAAAACCAAGACTGACAAGATTCCTCAAAGCCTCGAATGCAAGAAGATAAAGGAGGCTTTTAATCAGCGCATTGGAGTATTGGAGAATGAAACATGCTTTTGTGAACATACCATTCATCCGCTTGCCAAAAATTCTCAATCTGGATATCTGCATTAATAAATTGGAGAGAGATAAAGTCATTATTGAAAGAAGAATCAATCTGATATATGTTATCCAAGACTTACCCTGGAGGATATGGAGCAACATCTTGATCCCCTACATGACAAAATACTGTTACTGGAACAGCAATTCGAAGAAAGTGATGTAAGGACAGAGATTACCAAATATGAATCTCCTAGAGTGCCTGTTGTTACTGGATTGGAAACCAATAACTTTAAGCCTACATTCAAGGACAATTTTACAACTGGCCAAATGGATTATCGCATCTTTCCTCTATATCTATGAAGCCTTGATGGAAGGTGCAAATGATCATCAAAATGTTAAGCATATTCTATCATGTTTAAGGTGCATGACTCAAGAGGTTGTGGCTCCTCGTATGGATGACTTGAATACCTGAAGGGAAGTGAAGGAAGCGCTCATCAAGGAATTTGGGTCAAAGCAGAGAATTATTATGAAGAAACAGGCTTTCATGAGAATTTTCTGCGCCAAAATGAAACCATTGTCAAACTTTCGGAATGATTTTATATAGAAGCCTAAATGCCTTTGACCTGAAAGATACTGACTCTGTATGACGCCGCAGTTGAAGTCATTGCTGTTATCATAGTAACACTGACCTACCCATGAACGTCACATCCGTTAAATGAAGCATCAATTCTGCATTAAACATTAAGAAAGCTTTACTTGTTGTAGTTGACATACACAAGCCAGAGCCCTCACAAAAAGCCTCCACAAAACCTAGAGTTATACTATAGAAGGAGTAAAGCCTAAGGAGGAGGAAAAGTCATGATGCAACTACTTCTTGAAGAATAACCATAATGAAGATATGTGTTTTAAGAAAAACCCAGCCCTTGCTGAGCATGGAAAAGAAAGGTCGGCTTAGGGTCAGGTACATCTAAAGCTAATCAACCCAAATACCTGAAAGAAAAATATTGCCGATTGGTCACCTTGATTGCATTGAAAATGAACCCAATGATCACTTGAAGGGGGTAATGAGGATACAGGTTATTGCATTTTAGGCTCACCCGCTGAGCTCGCCATTCCAGACCGTTTAATGCA
The DNA here is from genome assembly GCA_022478985.1 of Massospora cicadina. Lineage (NCBI taxonomy): Eukaryota > Fungi > Entomophthoromycota > Entomophthoromycetes > Entomophthorales > Entomophthoraceae > Massospora > Massospora cicadina. The sequence goes on along the minus strand of JAKSZP010013319.1, from coordinate 17,674 downwards.
GAAAATGTTGACAACGCCCAGGTTCCTGAAGTACCTAAATAAGTCAGGTTATAGGGGCCCTCAGATAATTGATACAGCCAGCGATGCTGATCAGTACCTTGCCCTGTTGGTCTAACCTATCTCAAGCGTCCACAGTCTGATGAAAATTAAGAAGAAGTCCCTGAGACTGCCAGGAAAGTTCAATCCAACATTACGCCTCAAGGAGGTGAAAGCCCTTCTACTAAAGTTTAGAGGATCTACCACCAAAGTGGAAGCGGTATTAAAAAATCCGAGTTATGGCTATTTTGCATATGGGATCTTCTATCACGTTGTGTCATCTCGCCTCATCAAGAAGATTAAGCCTGCTTCAGATTTTGACTACACTCAATAGTACAGTACCATTGTTCCAAATAATAATAAGGAGATAGATGAATATTCATTTCTGCCGATCTGAGTTGGCAAAATAGTATTTTTAGCTCCCACCATTGCCCTAGATAACAGTCAATATGTTTTCTCATTAGACACAATACATGATCATATATGAAGGAATTATTAATCTAAAAGAGGATATTAATCACACTTCAACTATAAAGTTCCCTTTTTTTTGGATATTAAAGATTTTAACAAGAAGGATTTTTTTTGTCTGTCCGAGTACCCTCTTCTACTCTACCTTTGCAATATTTTATCTATTTAAGAATTACAAAAGAGCTACCTGACTCAGTAGTGCAGCAGAGGACATACCATTTTATGCCACCAAGGAGGTAAAATTTAAACCAGGAGAACAAAGAGTGGTATCTAGGGACCATCTAGTACTAAAAAAAGTTTGGTATCTACTAACATAACCCTATCCTGCTTTTCTTTCCCATAATGATGACATCAGTTACCAAGATTCTATTCAAGCAGATAATTTTGATGATCACACAGGTGAGATGAGCGAATTCAATAAAATCCAACAAAACTGGGTGAAAATCATATCGGGAAATGGCCAAAACGGTGCACCCAAGGGCAAAAAACGCCCTGGAGGGGGACCAGGAGCCAACGCCGCCAAAAATCCCAAACCCAAACACCATCCAGGTTTGTGGAGTTTACCACAAAACAAAACCAATACATGGAAATACAGTATGCACAGCCTCTATCAAAAGTGGAACACAGGCTCTGACTTTTCTTAGGGGTAGATTCACCAACTCTGTGGGAGAAAGTAGGTGAGGCACAGGCCTCCCTCTTTCCCCATGCAGTATACGTTACCACCCACATCATCCACCGTGGCTGGATTGATATGTGTTTCAAAACTGAAGAAGATGCAGACGCTGCAGCAAAAGTCTGTGTCGAAATAGCCCTCCCTGAGGGCAAATGAATTGTGTGCACCGCGCGCACCAGATGGAACAAAGCAAATACTTTGTTCATCTCATTTGACTTGCTTCCCACCAAACTCCCCTGTAAGCTAATTGAGGAAGAACTTCAATTTGGCCTTCAGAGCTAGGGAGAAATAAAACAACTAGAACTACAGCGTTTCCACCTGATGCTGAACCTGTGCACAGGAAAGGAAATTACTGTAATTGACCTGGTCCCTGACGTGGCCGCAAATTTAACCAAAATCCCATGCACCGCAGTGTTTCACCTCACAAAAGGGGGAGTGTCAAAAACTTTCTACATTACACCAGAACATGCACCACCCATCTGCAACCATTACACCGCACTGAGGCACAAGGAGCATGCGTGCCCCATGAAGAAGGGCATCATGGCCCTGGACTTTTGCAATGATGCCATGGACAAAGATGAGTAGTCCTTCAGAAGAATGGTAGACACCAACCACGCTTTCTTCTGGGGAGAGGACGTACACTACGTCCTCATAGACTCAATCTCACCCAAATTATGCAAACAGGTGCAGAAGGCCCACAAGCAGGCAGCGGCCAAGGCCGCATCTCTCTTGACCTCCTCCATTGACTAAAACAAAATCCAGATGGACAGAAAGGAAATCAGATGAACCAGCCAATCAGAAAACAATTCCCAAGCCAGAGCAACCATGGAGGATGTGAACCAAGCCAAACAGTCAGAATGGCTAATTCATACAGAAAAATTTCTTAACAAGCTGACAGATTTACCACATGACCCCAATCAAATAAACTTACTAGGACATTATAAATCCACTATGGATGAGCCAACGGGGCCCAGAGCCTTAAAAATAAACCCAAAACATCAGAAACCAATCAGCGCACCAATTTGAATTAAACAATATCACATGCAGAAAAGCTTAATACAATCCCCAAATCTAACAACACCTGCATGAAATCATCACAAGGTAAGGAGCCAGAAAATGACTTGGAGTAGTTTGGCCCAATCACACGAAGCAAGTCCAAGGCAATGAGCGGGGGACTAAGGCCAGAAGGCCCGCCCAACCGCTCCTGAGGCGCCACAGGCACCTCAGTGTCAATAGGGACATTAAAAATTGCAGGAGCCAGGCTCAAGCATCCCGAGCCAAAAAGCTGGACTTCCTGCATATACCCCCAGTAGACATCTTGGCCATCCAAGAGACCCACTGTCTACAAGTGGAAGAGGGATCATGGGTGAACAGGGTCTCACTGTCCCAATCAATATGGATGTCCCACTGTGGGGTGGTCATCCATAATAATAACAAAAAAATATAAATTGTCAAATCCTCCTTTTACTTAGATGGCTAGATCCTAATTGAAAGGATCGAAAACCAAGAGGCCACACTATTGATAGCCTGTATCTATGCACCACGCACCACATCCCTGAGGAGACAATTCCTCAAATCCATCCTGACGCTCAACTTCTTACCGGATACCATCCTACTGGGCGACTTTAACTGTTGGGATGACCCCACTATGGACTGATGGCCCAACTCCAGGGGATACCCACCGGGACACATCAAGTTCCATGCGATGAAAGCATCCCTTGGCCTGTAAGACACCCTCCCCCCTGGGTCTCCACTCCTTCCCCACATGACCCTCCCCAGCATATGCAAGGGTACACTCATCTCGATGAGCCACATTAATCACATCCTTGTACTGAAATTCTGCCACTCATTTAATACTAACTTCACCACTAAAAAACAATTTCTCTGACAACCATCTAGTTTTGGAGCATCTCACACCAACCAGGACTCAAATGCAGATGTCAACCTGGACGAAGCTATACCCAGAGAATATAAAACTCCCCAAAATTTCTGACTGGGTTGATCACAAAGCTTCAAACCCAAAATTCACAGTCCCATTTTCATCATATACCATCGAATCTTGGGGAAAAATTTAAGTCCAAACTAATAAACAAAACCTGCCATATTGCATCATGCAAATACACAGTAGATACCACCACTATCAGATGCACCCTGGCGGAACTTGACCACCTAAAACTCGATACCTCAAAAACTGGATATAGCCCAAAATGGGGGCGCAAATGGGCGGAAATTTCTGCTCACCTAAATGACCTCATGTTGGGATTTTTTCCCATATTCCAAGCCTGCTAGATTACCTGGTGTCGCTAGGGGAAAATTCCATAAGGTGAAGTGAATCAGAAATTGGTTGACAGAGTTTTGGAGGAACTACATTTGGGAGATTTTGGGATATTCACCTGGTCATATCCATTGGAATCGATCTAGATGAATACCAAATATCTCATTGGGCGGAGTGGCTGACGAAATAGGGGCATCTGATAGTGATTAACTATCAGGTGTACCAATTGGGATTGGTTGGGTTTCATCACTGGCTGATTAGGAATGAATAGTGAGTTGTGAAGCGAATGATATCACCTGTAACTAGTGAGTTAATCAGTTGGTGAAGTGACCAGCCATAATGAGTTAAAGTCCCATTACCTAAGCAGGTCGCTAGCCAATTATGGTTGGTTCACTTGGATCAAAAGAAAACGATGGGGACACGTTTAAAACTCTTCCCATTTGAGGTCTTGAGGATGTCCAACGACGGAATCCTAGCCAGGATGAAGACCATCGCTGTCAAGATGAGGAAGGGTGATTCAATGGCAACAGCTGCCGTTTCATCAAAGAGGTGTCAACCGAGGGTTAGATGGCTGAATCCCCTACTATATAATTCCCTAGGATTCACTATAATAACAAATACATTAAAACCTCATCTAGTAATATTGTAGATTTGGTGTATAGTTAGACTATCAGCATCCATTGAGAAGTTCTATCTCAAGGATATTATTGCAGAAGGCAATAATTGGAAGACTCTCTGAGAGAAGAGTAGAGATCCGAGTGGGGATCTAGAGATGAAGGGAACCACAATCAGGGATAGATGCTGACTGTGTGTTGGGCCGAAAGAGACTGTCACCAGGATATCTGGGTGAAGATCGGGTGGACAGGAGTATAGGGAATGAATCCCTACAAGTACAATTTATAGAGTATTTAATAAGAAGTACTGGCGAAGTGTTGGGCCTATAAATAGTTCAAACTCAACTACAGATAAATAGTCTCCATACTATTATCGGATAATACATTCTATACAATGTGAAGTACACAAGGAAATTGAACCTGTGCAGTAAAAAGGTTACTGGTTTGATAACCAATAATCAACCAATTAAGTAAATTTTACAAGTTGGTTCTCACTACAGGGGTAGTTGAGTAAAGAATCTATTATAATGTCATACAAAGAAGATCTTTCCAATTTTAGTAATAAGTTACTGAAGGAAGTAACAAAGATAGAATGTGAAGAGGATCACATTCAGTGGGGTTCACTCAGCTCAGCAGTGGAGCTCCAAGTGAAGAAAAGTGAAGATACTAAGTTCAGGGAAAAGGACTTGCAGCCTAGATATAGAACAATCTAGTGCTGCAAGGAAACCAGTTCCACCAGACATCTACTTGAGAATGAAGAGGAACAGCAGGGCCAACTTGGGTTGAAATTGGGCCCACTGGAAATAGTCCCGAGGAGAGAGTGTTTAGATGAGGCATTGGATAAAATAAGAAGCAATAAATCCGGAGAATTGGATTGCCATAACGATTAAAAAATGAAGTCAAAATAGGAAATGATTGATCCAAGATAGTAGAGAAAAAGTTTACAATTTAATAACACTCAATCACTGGTCATAAGTTGCTGGAGATGAGTTCATAAATTCAGAAGAAATTGGATGAAGCTAACGAGGCCAGAACGACCTTATAATTAAGGGTAGCCATAAAGGTTGAAATCATTTCTAGGAAAAAAAAACGAGCTGGACAATCAGATGAAAATGTTGGCTGATGAGATACAAAGATCAAAAAAGCATCAGTTGCCAAATAAGAGATCAAATTAGGGCCTGTTGGATGAATTTCAGTCGGGATTAAAGGCTTAATATTCAGGAGAATTGCTAAAGTCAACAAGTATAGCCTATACGTGAAGAGAAAGCGCTGCTGGTCATAAAGGTAGAAAGGTTAATACTAATTGGTAGTATTGAGCCTAAGAGAAAATAGTTGCAATGTTCCCAGCGGACCTCTGAACCATTAAATGGTTATGTCCTGAGATTATGGTCAAGTCTCAGAAGGGGACCACTGAACCAAATGGTTGATTGTATTTTAATAGGATAAGATTTTGAACCATGATAACTGGTAGGTTTAAATACCCAGGACCAGTTTGGATGAAGGGAAAAGAAGGACCTCTGAGCCTTTTTGTAGTTTTTAAGTCCCATTGCAAAAGAAAATACAAAAAATATATAAATATTAAAATATCAATTGTATGGCCTAAGAGTTTTGGACCTAAGAAGCGACAAGAAATCCTGACAGCCAAATGGAGGAATTTCCACCCTTGATGAGATGAAATTATTGGCTGGGGTAGCCAAAAGTCTTAACCTATTGGTTGATTAAGTGCAATTCGCTGATCTGTCAGAAGACCAGCAAGAGGAGATGCTCAAATTGTTGAAAAGTATTGGAGAATATTTGCCTAAAAACGACCAGGAATTGGGATACACATGAAGTGAATTGCAAGGTCAATAATGGGGAAATCTTCCAATCAGGATGAATTGAGACAATTACATGATTTTAGGTCTCTTGATGAAATGGGATTACCAGCTGGAATGCCAAAAGCATCAACCTATTGTTTGATCAGAAGCAGCTCATAAGGCTGTCAGGCACGGAGGCCTGAGAAAAACAACCAACCATATTTGCCAGTATTATTACTAGGAATTGATTAACTATGATGTTGCAGATCATCTGGCTTGTTGTGTGGAGTGCCAGCTGAATAAACCACACAAGAATACAACTGGATACTGACTGGTCTGACCTGGATTCGCCAGGCACACAGTGTCCATTGACGTGATGGGACCGCTGGCAATGAGCACAGGGGAGTCAAGTACATCATAGTAGCCATCGACCATCTGATGAGATGGGTCAAAACGAAAGCCCTAACCAGAGTTGACGCTACCAGTACTGCAATATTTATTCTGGATCAAGTAGTATACTGGCATGGATGTCTGCAAGTCCTACTGAGTGACAATGGGACCAACTTCACATCTCATGTGATCCTGAGGCTAAACAAAATAATGGGGATCCAAGGAGTCGTGTTAGTATTATACCAGCTGGAGACAAATGGACTGGTAGAACGGGTCAATGGGACGCTGGCCATGACACTGAGGAAGCTAATCACAGGGAGAACTTCCACGTGGGGAACGTACCTGAGTTCTTTGATGTTTGCCTACAACATTAGCCATCATATAGCGATGGGAAAGATGCCATTTAATTACTATATGGGAGGAAGGCTGCGTTGCCGCTAATTTTATATTTTGGTAGTAGAACCTAAGTCAGGGGATGAGTACTGAGCAATACTTGAACTGACTGATGAGTATCCTGATTGATATGCAATCGCAAGCATTCAATATAACCTTGAAGAAAAGGATATGAGCAAAATCGATGGATGATAAAAACCAACCAGCATTAGAAGAATATTAAATAGGAGAAAGAGTCACCTATTGCAATATGCATGGTTTTGGACAAACAAACAAATTGCATGCATTGTGGTCAGGTCCATTTGAAGTAATCGCCAATAAAGTGACTGATGCTTACTCCATCAAGAATCTCTTGGATGGAAGAGTTGTAAATCGAGTCCACACAAAGTATCTAAAGCATTGGATCGAGGAAAAAATAAATGAGTTCCCAAAGGACCGATAAACCATTAAGCTTTTCATGGTTTGATGATTAGGTCAATTACAAAAAAAGGACCTCTGAACCAATCTAGATGGTTAAGTCCGAAAAAAGGACCTCTGAACCATGGAAAACTGGTAGGTTTAAGTATCCAGGATCCAGTTTGGGGGAAAAGAAGGACCTCTGAACTGAAACAAGGTCAAGTACCATAAGAAAAAAGAGAATAAAAATAAAAGATTGATAAAAAATATTAGAAAAAGATTATAAAACCGCATAGATAGAAAAGCCAATATATTTTTATAATATTATTTTTATTGTTCGTCCTCAGTAAGGGGATGATTCTGCCTATGTCGCCTCCTGGGGGAGGGAGGATGGATCGTGGTAGGAGAAACAGCCCATCAAAATTGATATGCGATTGGACGCTTGCAAGGGTGAGACCTACACGAAACTATGTTCATTGAGCGGATGCCAAGCCCTGAGAAAATGTGACTAGGGGAAGGGAAATTGAAAAGTTGGAAGATGCCAATCATGAAACCCTGGAGCGGGGAGGAAAACAGCAATAGAGAAAGAGGCAATTGGAGAATAACCCCAAGTAATCCCAATATGGCACTGGTGCCAGAAGATTTGTCTTGAGCGCCTGCCAATGGGCTTCATCAAGGACACTGGACATGTGAGATGGCAGCGAAGAAGGAATACTCAATGGGGGTTGTTGAATCATGCCCCTGATTAATGCCATCAGTGTAAGATAGAGATGGGAAGCTCTGGAGATGAGGTAGTTTTTCAGAGAGCAGATTGCATCCTGCAAACAATGACTATGGGCTTCACGGAAGCTAAAGCTGAATGACCAATGGAAGCCAGAGAAAGGCTGGAAGCTTTATTGATCAACTTTGAAGAACTTGGCCAGCAAAGTGAAGAGCATAAGTGGCAGTATCCCGATCCAGAAGTTTGTCCAGATCAGAGGGATTCAGTGCTGATATCAAAGCCTCGAGGACTTGGGCCCAGAGTTCAGCGTAGGGGAGTCTGAAGTGTATGCTGTTCCCAATAGAGCTCAGAAACCAGTACAGCAGGTTTGTAAAATTGACAGAGTTGGAAGAGGAACCCAGGGAGCAAGTCTGACCTGGCCAAGAGCGAATGATCCAGAGTGACTAGCATGATCTCTGGAGCATCTACAATGATGTTCAGAGCATCAGTAAAAGGAGCTAAGTCCAGGAGGGTTTTAAAGTCCAACCTGGGAATTGACTGCAAGGGAAGAGTCAGCCAAGAGTTGTTTAAAACGATAGCCAGCCTAGTTTTGGAGGGATTGGTTACCGTTTCTGGTAAATTGATGGAAGAAATAGCCGCTTGTACCAAGACTAGGCGTATAGGTCCTGGAAGGACCATAGAAGAGGTTCCGTTGAGCATCCTGACTCATCTGCTGGAAGAGAGACGGAGGTCTGGATCAGACAGACTGTTGAGGAGCTGCTGGTAGCAAGATTCTGGATTTGAGATATGAGCTGGACTATAGGGAGAATGTTGGACTTATATAGAAGTTGAAATTATGCACTCAATAATCCATTGAGCTCCAATTTCAGAGAAATTAATCTCAAAATTAATGAGATAAGCTTTCCAAAGAAAGAATTAAGAATGACTTACAGCCAAGAGGTTATGAGCGAAATAACGAGGGCGAATAGAAATAAGTATTCATAATCAAGCTGCGAAACAAACATTGATGGCAAGATTCTCCTGTCTAAGACGAGGAGAAAAGCAGGAAATCAGGACACTGGACCAATAATACTGAATATGACAGCAGGTCATATACCCTGACAGCGGGAAAACTGGATCCTGGGACTAATATCATCACGAGTAAATTGATCAGCCCAGCACAACAGAAGGTCATGGGGACCGCGCTCTGAGAAGGCGGAAGCAAGGAGGAAGAGGAAGAACTCTGTATGCCAAAGGTTGTCACGAGCAGTATTGAGTATTGATGAGTGTACTACGCTTGAACCAATTAAGTATTTGACCAGGTGTATGAAGCAGTGTTCTCATGCCCCGGTCCTTTTCTCGCTGGAAATCTAGTCAAGAGGGGGAATGTGTTGGGATTTTTGCCCATATTCCCATCCTGCTAGATTACCTGGTGTCGCTAGGGGAAAATTCCCTAAGGCAAAGTGAATCAGAATTGGTTAGCCCGAGTTTCAGAGGAACTACATTTGGGGGATTTTGGGATATTCACCTGGTCGTATCCATCAGGGATCAATCTGGATGAATACCTAAAATCTCATTGGGTGGAGTGGCTGACGAAATAGGGCCATCTGATAGTGATTAACTATCAGGTGTACCAATTGGGATCAGTCAGGTTTCATCACCAGCTGATTGGGTTTGAATAGTGAGTTGCAAGGCGAGTGATGCCACCTGCAACTAGCAAGTCAATTGGTTGGTGAAGTGACCAGCCATAATGAGTTAAAGTCCCATTACCTAAACAGGTCGCTAGCCAATAATGGCTGGTTCACTTGGATCAAGAAAAAAACGATGGGGACACGTTTAAAACTCTTCCCATTTGAGGTCTTGAGGATGTCCAATGATGGAATCCTAGCCAGGATGGGGAAGACCATCATTGCCGAGATGAGGAAGGGTGATTTAATGTCAATGGCTGCCATATCATCGAAGAGGTATCAACTGAGGGTTAGATGGCTGAATCCCCTACTATATAATTCCCTAGGATTCACTATAATAACAAATACATTAAAACCTCATTTAGTAATATTGTAGATTAGGTGTATAGTTAGACTATCAGCATCCATTGAGAAGTTCTATCTCAAGGATATTATTGCAGAAGGCAATAATTGGAAGACTCTCATAGAGAAGAGTAGAGATCCGAGTGGGTTCTAGAGACAAAGGGAACCACAATCAGGGATAGATGCTGACTTTGTGTTGGGCCGAAAGAGACTGTCACCGGGGTATCTGGATGAAGATTTGGTGGACAGGAATATAGGGAATGAATCCCTACATGTACGACTTATAGAGTATTTAATCGGAAGTACTGGAAAAGCGTTGGCCTAATAATAGTTCAAATTCAACAACAGATAGTAGTCCCCATACTATTATTGGATAATACATTCTATAAAACGTGAAGTGCACAAGGAAATTGAACCTGTGCAGTAAAAATATTACTGGGTTGACGACCAATAATCTACCACTCTAAGTAAATTTCTACACCTCATCCATGAACACCAACTCAGAATCAAAGTATTGTAAAAAGGTAAGCACATAAAAGAAGGCAAAACCTGTTTGGCATTCTTCTTCTGCCAATATCACTCCCAAGGAAATCTTCCCCAGTGTGCACAAGTCTGCAAAGCTGACGGAACCATGGCAACTGACCCAACAGAGGTCAAGGCCTAAGAAAACCGCTATTATACTGAACTTTAACGTGACACCCCACCTGACCCCCAAAAAATCTAAAATTTACACTCCACAAGAATACAGAGTGCACCGCTGGACTATATTCTTTAAAACCTGGTAACGCAGGAGGAGCTCAGGAATACAGTCTGCGGTGTACCATGTAGGAAATGCCCAGACCCTGACGGGATACCCTACGAATTTTATAAAATATACTCTAAACTGATAGCCCCCCTCCCCCTAGCATCTTTGAACCAGTGCTTGCTGGAGACTTGTCTCCTGCCAGGAGGTCAGGACTCCTATGTCATTACCCTATTTAAAAAGGGTGACAGACTGGACCTGGCCAACTGACGCCCAATAGCACTCTCAAATACTGACACCAAACTACTTACAAAAATTTTAGCTACCAGACTGGGCGCACTAACCTCTAAAGCCCTATCACCCAACCAATTTGGTTTTACACCAGGGTGCTCCATATTGTCTAACATACACTCCATAGCCAATGTATGCAAATTCAAAGCGACGGGTGCCCTGGTATTTCTTGACAGGAGAAGGCATATGACCGCATTAGCTGGCAATACTTAAAAGAGTGCCTACATGCTTTCAACCTCCCATCCAGGTTCATCAACTGAGCAATGCTCCTCACGGAATCTGCATCAATGGCTGTATGTGGCTCTGGCTTACTGACCAACAGGATCACCCCACGCAGAGGGCTCAAGCAAGGGGACCCCCTCAGCCCACTACTATACAACTTCAGCTTTGACCCACTCCTCCGCGTTGCTGACTCACGCCTCAGGAGAATAACTGCGCAAGGCCAGCCCCCAGTCAAGATACTAGCCTTTGCGGATGACTGTGTAACAGGTATAGCTGACAACAGCGACGCCCAACAGCTCGAATGCACCCTATAGGAATACTCCATGGTGAGTAATACATCACTTAATTTACAGAAAACCGCAATAATCCTCCTTGGAAAATAAATCACCAACTGGACCATATCCTCCACTAAACACAACCCAAGATGCAAAAACTCACTCGCCCTACCCCTTGCATTACCCCCCACCACCACCCCTATCTGTCACCTTGGGATATGGTTGGAAACAGGGGTTTACGCAAGTGAGATGATTGAAAATAACCTGCTGCAATGGTTAATAACAGAATCGCCTCACTCAAGGGTAGATCCTATAGGCTAATGGGGCGTGTGGCAGTTGCCAACTCGCTCATCCTCCCGATGCTGTGGTTCCCCGCACATGCAATCCCCTTCTCACCCACCTTTATAATGTTGATCCACGCGCTCATCCAGGGTTGGCTGTGGCCTCGATCCCACCCACCCGTCCAGGTTGAAACGCTATATGGTCCACGCTCCAGTGGAGGCATGGGCCTGATAGATTTTGAGAACCATGCCAACCACATCCTGGGCACCTGGACAGAGGAAGTGCTAACCCTGGACCCCACGCAACAGTACTGGTCCAGGGCAGCGAGGGCCAACTTTGCGCAGGCACTCAAAATACCTAACCCACACCACCCTTCCAGCTTACTAACATACCTCACTAACTTCCCCAATGCAACGGGCCTGCATGATACCCCTCCTCACTTTAAGCGCCTCATTCAAACCATCCGCCGCATGGGGTGGACCGTCACTACCACTGGTACAGTACAGGGAAGGGGATGACCTAGATCCCACTTCGTGTTACAAAAGCCAGAAGACCACCCCCACAAAGACATACATACCACGACCACAACCATCGCCAGAATTGACTACCTAGATACTTTTGACATCCCTATGACATAGCCACACAAAAGGCAATATGGTGGATGACGCACCATCTACTCCTCCAGCCGAGGGTAAGAGCCAACGCCTGGCTGCCTAAGAAGGACCTACAGAATAGCGGACCGCACCCACTCACTCCACGCAACCTGCGCAGTATGTGGAGGAGGGGGCTCGCTAAACCACCGCTTAGAAACTGCCCCCCGTCCAGAGCCATATGGTGAGAAGTCGCGCGCCTGCTCAAGATCCAGGACGACCAGGATTTCTATATCTCAAAGAGCCTCCTCGTGATCTGTTTTACATCCCCAATCCCATCTACCCTGCGCTCTCTATTGATACCCATTGCAATGTGTACAATCAACACTATTGCCTTGGATGCATTCAGGGGCACGAACCCTACCATCCATGGGGTTGCCAATAGGTTTCACGTCCACTTACTGGATCATTCCCAAGCCTGGCTCTATGGGTATATGAAGCCAAGGCAACAGAGACTCATAAAGTCATGGTTCCCGCTCTAGTTCCATCACATGAACCCCTTCCTTCACACCTGCTCCATAGCGGGGGCAACCCCCTTGGAGTAGAGCACCAATCCCCCCAACCTGGTAGTCCCATATGGCAACCGGGGTAACCTGCGTACCCCAGGGTTCCCAATCCTATAAAATCATCGCTTTTCCTGCCTCCCCTCCCATTTCTACACACATATTAGTAATGCCTGTCCCCTAGTTGGCTTTCCTTGGTTAGATGAAATACTAACATAACCCTGCGTATACCCCCAAACTGCTTTATACATATCACTTGTATCAATGGAGTATGTAGGTTTGAACCAAGTGTTTATCCAAGAATCACTGATCCAGACTATTAGCAGCCTATTGAGCTATTAATTGTGAACTTAACCAACAATGATATACTAGTCCACAAGCATCAAGAAATCAGGAAAGGTCAGTTACTTCCCATTGATGAATGATAAGTTAAATTCATTTGATACTCGCCTTAATTTTGGACTACTAACCAACAGTTTAATTAGCGCTACTTTTCAAGTCCAGGGTGGAAGGCAAGTCGGTAAGGGCGTATGGCTACCAACCTGAAGGTTGCGGGTTCGATTCCCACCCTTTGCACATTGATCAGGGTGCCAGCCAAAGGAAGCTATTGGCGGTTAGTAGGTCTAATAACATGAAAACCTTACCCATGACGTAATTAGAAAAATTTGAGTCCCAATCCGGAGGTGGAAAAACTTTCTTCATTGGAGTTGACCCTGTTCAGGTTTTATGTCATTTCTTTCTTTTGGTAGTGCCTGTCCCCTGGTTGGCTTGCCTCGGTTAATTAAATACTTTTCAAGCACAAATACCTGATAAATTAAATCAAGAGGAACTTGAGAAAGTGCATTAACTACTTGAGGATTTTAAAAATGTAATCTCCATGTCAGATGTCAACTATGGTCACATGAAAGACTAGACACATAGTATCAACGTAAAAAGTCCAATCCCTATCAGATCAAAGCCATATAGGAAGTCAAGGGTAGAGGAGCAATAAATGAAGACTGAGCTCAAGCAATATTGGATGCTGGCTTACTTGTGCCCTTCCAGAGTCCATGACCATCCCCACTGCTTCTTATAAAAGAAGAAGAAAGGTGGTCATAGAATAGTGATGGATTACTGGAAGCTAAACAGCCTCACTAGGAAAGACAGCAATCCAATTCAAGGATTGATGACGCCATGGCTCAACTCTCTGGCTCAAATTTCTTCTCTACAATGGACCTCATCAACGGTTAACAGCAAATGGATTTATCGCCAAAAGTTCAAGAGAAATTTGCATTGATATGCATGAAAGGGTTATCCCAACCTACCCGGCTCCCACGTGGATTATGCAACGCTCCCACCTCATTCCAATGGGCTATAGATCACATCATGCAATATTTAAACTCATTTGTATGATCGCTTACCTAAATGACATAACGGTGTTTTCAAAACATTCACCAATCTAGACCATCTCAAATCAATGTTTCTAAGACTGAGAGATAATCATATTAAACTAAAATCTGAGAAGTGTACCTTTTTAGCATGACTTAGAATTTCTAGGACATGTCATATTGAGGCAAGGAATTCTACCCTTGTATGATAAGTCTGGAGCAATCTCCAAGATGCCTGCTCCAAAGAGTCTTTGAGACATATACGTGTTCTTAAGAATGATGGGATATTGCCATCAATTTATCCTTAACTTCGCTCAACTCGCTGAACCTCTTGTTTGATTGCTTGCCAAAATGCTCCTTTTGTATCAGGAGTAGAGCAACAAACTGCATTCAAGTCAATGAAGAGTTTGTTAAAGACAACCAATCTTATGACATCTGGACGATGGGTTTTCATTCATCCTGTTCACTGATGCCTTTGACTTAGCTGTAGGTGCCATCCTTTCTCAACTAGATTAAAATAGGTTTGACCACCCGGTGACATATTATAGCAAAACTCCTTCCAAAACTGAGCAAAATTATAGAGTCACTGAGAAAGAGTGCCTAGCTGTTCTCCTGGCAATGAAACATTTCCAACCTTTCTTGTATGGTACAAACTTTACAGTTGTGACAGACCACGACTCCCCAAAATAGAAGCAAATTATGTTAGGTCTGACAGAAAGACTAGCCAGAAAATGCTCTAAAGCTTAAGCACTATGATATGAATATTCCCCAATACATAATGAAACACATAAATTAAAGATGGATTGACTCGACTGCCCCTACTATACTTTTTTTTAGTACTAGATGGGTGCCCCTACTATACTTTAATAATAATGAAACTGGTCAGTTACACAACCTACTTATGAAGCTAGATTTTCGGAGGACAAAGACATAACAGTTCAGCAGATGCTTAGACGACATGCTTAAAATACAAAGGTTCTCAACGGGTATCTTTAAAAAGAAAGTCATAATTGAATGGTTACCTTCTTTGTGACCTTCTGAACGGATACCAGCTATAATAAAACCCTCATTAGGCCATGGAGGATCCAGAAAACTTACAAATGTATAAATGATCACTACTATTAATAAGGAATACTGAACTCCTTAGTGGAAGAATTATATGCTTTTTCACTTGTAAAAAAGAAGCCGCATAAGACCAAGCACAAGTATAACCATATGACTCCTCAGATGTTTCATAACAACAGTTTAGATGTCGTAGGTCCACTAAGTGAATCCACAGGAGGAAAATGATACATTTTAGTAGGGATTAATCATTTTATAGAGTGGATTGAAACAATTGCCATTCCAGAACAGAGCGCTAAAGCTACTGCTAACCTTTTATATCATGATATATTTACTAGGTCTAGCTGGCCTCAGGTTCTACTAAGCGATAATGGACTGAATTTTAAGTCAAGAGTTATGAGGATCTTGGCTACGAGCATGGGAACCCAACAATTATTCTAAGCACCTTAAAACCCATTAACTAATGTGATTTATAAAGAGCAATTGGGACATTGGTCTTAATACTAAGTAAAATGGCCACTTATGATCTATTACATTTAATTATTACCTACCAAGTGCAATGATGGCTTATAGGATAAGTTTACAAAAATTATCAAAATCTCTCCCTTTAAGGCCTTATATGGAAGAACTTGGCCTCAGGTTTATTAGCTCATGAAGTTAACATTGTATTAACTGAGGAGCCTGAGAAAGCACTAAGAAAAAACACAGAAGATAATAGAACTCTAGTTGGAGGCAATGGCAAATCTGGTCAAGATGGTTACAAAGAAAAGTTAAGCAGCAAATTCAACTTGCTAAACTTTACCTGCCTTTGAGATTTCAGATCTAGTTATTTACTGTTACTTTGACTAGCGCTATGTTGTGGAAATACTGAACCCATCTGGGATGAGTCATACGCTATCACCTACAAACTTGGAGACAGATAATCAATTCCTTGGAAACTGGATTAACAATCAACCGCGTTCATAGCCAACTCTTGCGTTAGTACTCACCTTCCAATATTCCTAAAGGGGGTGATGTCGGATATCCTGACATCAGACATTGAAGGAAGATTAATGACTATTTGACTCCCTCAGTTGAATCAACATCTAAACCCGATAAGAGTGTTTAATCCATTACCTCAATAAATTACTTGGATAAATTGATAGTCAGCACAGCTCAATCCAACTCTAGTAAAGCTCTGACAAACCAAGTCTAGCTTAATATACCACGATATGAATATCTACCTCATTGAATTGATTAATTATTATAGTTTCAGATGATAACTACTTGTAGTGGAACTCAATGCAACAAATTGATATGAGCCCAAAAAGGGTAGGAATCAATAAACTGCCAAATGATTAATCTAAGCAACACGCAATCTCATCCAACTTTAGTATTCTATTCACCATTTTTTCTCTATCAAAATTATGATACAAAAACATTTCTTATTTATTTGAGGATGGCCGACCAGGGGACAGACACATCCAATATGTAGGGAAGAGGAAAACGGAAAACAGAGGAGGGAAGAGAGCGCGAAACAATGGAACTCAAAAAGATACGACTTGGCACACTTGGGTGTGGCTAGGAGCCACGGGTGGTGGATGACTAGACCTTAAGTGGAATGACAGCTCAGGGGCTAGTAGGGTGTACCGCCTATGGAGACTGTGAGGCTTTCAATGTCATAAAAAAGGAACCAGATTGAAATCCAGTTGCCCATCCATTTCTTCCGTTTGTGTTGGACTGATCCAAACAGCCAGGATTGGAAGTGGTCAGCCAAATGGCTGTGGATCCTGACGATGGCTTGGTTGAAATTGTGGAGGATCCCGTTGAAAGCGTCGAGGGTAATTGTGTGAATGGACCATATTGCGAAACTCACAATTAGAGCCCTTAGCGTCTGGGGGATAGGCGAGGCCATGTTGAGTGCCCGGATATTGCGGAATAGTCAGAATTTAGTTGATGGTGATTGTTGAAACAAGTGCACCACGTTGGCCCAGATATGCGCGGATGGCGGGAACTCTTCCAGGCGGAGTGCTAGTGTGTTGGGTCCGCCGCAGATGGCGTATGACTTGAACATTGAGAAGGTGCAATCGGCTGTTCTAAATGTATGGCGCATGTAGCGCCACACTGTGGAGCACACTTGTGGGGATAAGAGGGTGCAGGTGACAAGGTCCCACACCTGCTTTTGAGTGGCAAGTCATATGGGACGTCTTGGTAGTCTAGGTAGTCAATCTTGGATAGAGGAAAGGATGGTAGTGGGGCAGGCGCGTTAGTTACCATTTGTCCCTGTAAATATGCATGTAACCAGTTTGAGGGTGAATGTCTTCGGATTGCTGTGCATAGGAGAAGCTCCAATCCCCTTGTCTTATGTTGTAAAGGATACGTTTGAAATATTGGTTAGTGTTGTGCGGTCTAGTGGCAGTTGGATGTGTTGCAAGGTACTTCATCAGAATTGCAGGGTTGGAGGGGGACCTCAGATATAGTACCCTTGCGAAGTTGGTTTGGGCTGCCTTATCCCAGTGGGGGGATGGTG